>CM069765.1:5015000-5107500 GCA_036169595.1 Dictyostelium firmibasis | reverse complement strand
ATTAACAATCCATTCAGTGACACTGGCGCTAAAAATATTGGTAATCTCACTTTGTTAACTACCCTCGATCTTTCTATGTGCGCAAACATTACAGACGCAGCTTTGGTTCACTTTAAAAATTTAACTCAAATCTCAAAATTAAATTTAAACTTTTGTGGTAATTTAACAGATGGTGGTGTAACTTCTCTAACTGGTGGTTTGGGTCAACTTAAAACGCTAGGTATAATCGGTTGTAATAGATTATTAATTAAAGGTAATTTGATTTTAATATTAATAATAATAATAATATTAATAATAATAATAATAGTAATAACAATAGTAAAAATGAAATTGAAATCACTAACCTTTTCGAGTTTATATAATTGTTTTATAGTTAAACATAGACCATTGGTTCTATTAGTAGAAGATAATCCATTACAGATTAAAGTAATTTCAAAAGTAATGGAAAGATACAATTTCGATGTCGAGGTTGCGTCAAATGGCCAAATGGCATTGGACATGTTTAAGGTGAACCCAAGATATGAGTTGGTTTTAATGGATATGATCATGCCTATAATGGATGGTTTAACTGCTACTATGCTCATTAGAGAATACGAAAGAGAAAGAGGTTTAAAAAGAACTCCTGTCATTATTCAGACTGCTGACTCAAGAGAAAGTCATAAATTAATTTGTCTTGCAGCAGGTTGCGATGATTTTATGACAAAACCTTTAGATAAAAGATTTGTCGATAGAGCTTGGAAATTATTAAATGAAGAATCAACTGATAATAGTAGTAATAATAATAATAGTAATAATAATAATAATAATAATAATAATAATAATAATAATAATAATAATAATAATAATAATAATAATAATAATAATAATAATAATAATAATAATAATAATAATAATAATGGTAATAATGATAATAATAATAATAGCCATAGTAATAATTTTAGTAATAATAATAATAGACACAATAATAATAATAGACACAATAATAATAGTAGTAATAATAATAATAATAACTATGACAATAATAACAATAATAATAGCAATAATAGTTATAATAGTACCACGAATAATAATAATAATGGAGGCAGTGGAAATAGTAACAGTTCAAATAATATTAGCAATGGTTTTAGTAATATTGGAGTTAATATCAATGTATAAAAATACTAAAGCAAACCCTAAAAAAACCGTATAAATACGCTTTATGGATCACAAATCTTTAAAAGGATATTTAAATCAAAATCCTATTTTTTTGTGAAATTTAACAATATAAAACTTATTCAATATTTCATTTTATTACTTTATTTTATTTTCCTAACTTTAATTATTTAAACTATTGATTGCATTTTTAAATTGAAAAAAGATTCTTAAAAACTTAGTCAAAAGAATTGGTTTTATAAATAGTTTCCCAAGGTGTCAATGAATAAAGTTACTGAAAAACAAACAATATAAATCAGCTTTAAATGGTCTATTTAGTTTTTTTGAAAAAAATTGGCAAAGTTCAATAAATATTTAAAAGTAGCCTTTTTAATTTTATAAAATAAAAATATGGTTCAATAATATTTATTATTTATTTATCTCGATTGAAATTTTTTTATTATTTTGTGCATACAATGTATGAGACTTCAGAACCAATAAATTCACCTTTATTTAAAAGTTCATCAACATGACTTACAATCTAATGAATGTAGTTATGTGTAAATAGAATAATATTTGTTAAATTTTAATTATAATAAGAAAAGGAACAACATATAGAATGATTAAAAACTTACTTTTGATTTCCAGAGTAAATACTTTTCTTTTTCAAGGTTTTGAATGAGTTTTTGTAAACTTGGAGGAGATAAAAATACTTCTGCATATTCTTCACCATTTTGAATTGGTGAATTAACAAATGAGTGACCAGCGAGTACTCTAGAGAAACCAGCATCCAATGCCATTTGACGAAGTTTATTGGTATCATTTAAATGAAATGCTGATCTTTCTTGTGAACTCATTTCCAATCCAATTTCATCAGCTATTTTTTTGACTATTGTAAATTGATTTGAATTCTCTGGTCTACCCCAAACTGAGAATGCTGCAATACCACCACTCTCTAATACTCTATATGCTTCTTTTAGCATTGTTTCTGGTGATGTTACTAAATGTAAACAATAGTTACTGAAATAACGATCGAATGAACCATCTTCAAAAGGTAATTTTTCTGCATTGCATTGTTGAATTTTGAAATTCTTTTCTGGAATCTCATTAGTATCTTGTTTCATTCTAAGACTTTCTTTGGTTAATTGAACCATTTCATTTGAAATATCAGTTGCAATAAATTTTGATAGGTCATTTTTATAATCTAAACATAATTTTGTACCTGCACCTGGACCACATGCAACTTCTAATATCGATTTACATGAATTTTGGGCACTTCCAAATTGACTTGTAATACCTAAACTAGTTATCAATAAAAATGCAACTGGTGCAGTTGTACATTCATTGTAATGTTGAAATATTTTGCTAAAACCATCCCACTTTTGTTCTAATTCTTCTGATGTAAATATTTTCATTGTTTTTGTTGTAAAAAATAATAACCAAAACAGTATGAATTTTTTTAATAAATTCACTTTTTTTTTTTTTCAGATTTTTTTTTTTTTTCAAATTAATTAATTAATTTTACAAACAAATATTCAAAATAAAAAAAAAAATAAAAAAAAAAATTTATCTTTAATTTTAATTTAAAATTATTTTTAAAGATATCATATAAACATAAATACAAATGTTCATTTTTCTTCACAAAACATATTCAACAATTAATTACTCTTGTCATGAATATTTTTTTTTGTTTTTTTTTTATTTTTTTTATTATTTTTTATTTTTTTATTTTTTATTTTTTATTTTTTATTTTTTTTCCACTTCATTTTTTTTTAAACTATACAAATAATAACAATATAATATAACTATGCCTATATTTTACATGGTACATTAAATTTATTATATAATATATATATATATATATATTTTGTTTATTTTAAAATTTAAATGGATTAATCTACAAGTTGTATTTTAATTACAGTTGGTTTAAAATTATTAGTTTTACTTTGATATTATTTCTACTAACCAACGAATCAAATGTTGCATACCAGTATTCACAAAGTAGGTGACCATCATTATCATCTATATACGCAAAATACCCCATTACTATTACAAACACCACCTGTGTATACAAATAATTTTTCACCATAATATAAGGTATTTTTGTTTGTGAATTGTAAATCTTTAGGTGATTTTGTATTAATATATGATGCAAGTGTTACTTGATATTCTTCAACACCCTCACTTTAAATAAATAAAATTACATTAATATAAATGTATTTCTTTTTTTTTTTTTTTTTTTTTTTTTTTTAAAAAATTCACACTTACCTAAATTTTAATATATATTCTATTTCTTCATATATAGATGACCATCTGTATCCCATAATGGTTGCAGGCCAATATGATCTATAGAACTCATTTTTCTGTAAATAGATGGATTCTATAACACTTCCAACAGGTATTACTGATTCATTGGATTGTCAATTGTGAAACTTGAATCTGGAAACAAAAATAACAAAAAAAAAAAAAAAAAAAAAAAAAAAAAAAGAAAAATAAGATAATAATATTAAAAAAAAAAAAGAGAAAAGAAAAAGAAACAACTGACAACTTACAAAAAACCAATTTATAAACCAAAATAATCAAAACTATCAAAATTCAACACCAATTAAATCATATTTTATTATTTTAAAAAAAAAATCAATAAAGCTTTTCTCTCAGAGATTTTAATTCTGGATGCATCGGTACACTTTTCACATGATTTTATTTTCTAATTTAGTGTTAAGTTTTTTTATATATTATTTGTATCAAATTGATAATAATTAAATATGATAATTGATTATCTTTTTCCCGTTTTGAAATGTAATTATCTAAACTAAAATTAAAATTTACATATATATCAATGGTAAAACTTTGAGTAATATTCACTACAAATACGGATAACTCACCATAAATTTTAGTTAAAAAAATAATATGTTTCACATGTAAACCAATTTCGAATTCATAAATCCTCGACGGTTTCTGTTTGCAAATATTTATAAATGTTGTCAGTTATATATAATTTAATTTCAAATGTTTCAATTTTTTTTTTTGTTTTCTTTATTATATTTTCATATATAACTGAATTTTCGTTTAGTTTCATAATTTCTAATTGAAGTTTTTCATTTTCAATGATATAATAGTCAATGATTTTTTTTTCTAATTTGTTTGAGTTTTTTTTTTTTATATTAATTTGTATATCTTAAATTGAAATGAAAAACTAATAATTCTAATAATTTATTTTTTGTAACCCACAAATAAACACTTAAATTAAAGAAATATATACACTTTTGAGAAAGCACAAAAAAAAAAGCTTAGTATTTATTTAATAATATACAAAATTATATTTCAAAATTTATAAAACTACTATTAAATAATGCTACAACATTGTTTATGTATTTAATAAAAGTAGTATATATAGTTTTTATTAAATATTATATAAATTTTTATTATATATATATATATTGACAAACCCATTAAAAGAAAAAATAGAAAACTATAAATTTGATCATCATAAAATACATACATCAGTAATTGGATCTTTAAATTTATTTTCAACACAGTAGTTCAAATCGTCGATATTCCTTCTCAACCTTTTTTTTATTTTTTTCATGGCTCAACCCAGATATTATTTTGTTTAAACAATACTTTTTAGACTACTTTGGAGTTCATTGTAATTACTGAACCTCTATTTTCACAAATTTCTTTTTGCGTCTTTTTGGACCGTGTCTTAAATGTTTCTCTGAGTTTCACACTTATTGATTCCTTTTGTTGACTTTGAGAACTCGTACCTCAGTCGACTCTCAATTCACCAAATTGTTTTTCTAACCAAATGAATTTATTTTCTTTTTTAATTAAAGAATAAATAGGTACTAATTTTGAAAGATTTTTTACGTGTCTTCTAAAGTAATTCTGTTCTGATCAATTCAATATCGGATTTGCCAGATCCGCTTGATTCTTCTCTCACTACAATAATAAATGAAAATTCCTTTGAACTATTCATTCTATCTCTCTACTTTGAAAATTTATATCCTAACGAATAATTAATAATAATTTATATATTATTATCTTCGGCCAGCACTAGAAACAAATATATATATATATATATATGTGAAAAAAAAAGTGGATATTTGTTGGTTGAGAAATGATCATTGAATGTCAACATTGGTAACAGTTGGTCGATTTAATTCATTGGTTTGTGGTGGCAATATCATCGAGTCTACTGATAGATGTGGTGATGCAACAATTTCGAAAAAAAAAAACTTGTCGAACTTTAGAAATAATTAAAAATTTAATTTTTTTAGTAATTTTTAATTTTTTTTTTTTTTGATATTTTTAATATTTTTATTATTATTTAATTTCTTGTCTTTTTAAAATTTATGCATTTTGATCTCATTTGATATAGTAATAGAACATACTCACCAAGGTAGAATCCTGTGACAATACTATCTATAATATTCACCCAACCCACTATTTGTACAGTGTTTGTTTATTTAAATGTATTTAAGATAGGGTTAAAAAAATATGGTTTTAGTAAAAGGTTATGAGTTTTGTGAATGGGATGATATAAATATTTTAAATTGGGAATTTGTTTTTGGCGAACTCTTTGTGAAATTTCTTTTTTTTTTTTATTTTTTAATTTTATTTTTTTTTATTTTAAATTCAATTTTTTTTGGAATAAATATTATTTTAAAATTTTAAGAAATTGGTGGGGTATTTCGAAAGAATTTTTTTGAGAAAAAAATAATAATTAATTTTTTCTCAAAAAAATGACCATAATAAAATTTTTTCTTTAAGCAATTGCTTGCAAAGGATTTCCTTAAATAATTATAAAAAAATTTAGTGACCAAACAAATGACAGACCCAAATTATAAAAAAACAATAAGAGCAATTTATACAGACGAAACAGTTAGAGTTTATCAAGCTTTCAATTCTAAAATTGCAGATGATGCTATATTAAATCAAAGGTTCACATTAGAATCGGGTTGGTCAGATAATAGAACCACATGGATAAAACCTAGTTTCTGTTGGGTGTTATATAGGAGTGGATACGCTTCAAAACATAATCAAGAGAGAATACTAGCTATTGATATAAAAAGAGAAGCATTTGAATGGATATTAGAGAATCACACAGATGCACATGAAAAAGGTAAATCATCAATTCCATCGAGTAAGAAAAAAATTGTTGTTCAGTGGGACCCAGAGAGAAATATTTTAGTTAGTAAACTAGATGGTTGTGGTGATATTAGATCGATTCAAGTCGGTGTTAAAAAGGCAAAAATAAAAGAATATAATGAACAATGGATTCAAGCAATAACTGATGTCACACCAATTGCTCATCAAATTAAAAAAGAATTAGATAATGGTGATTTAGAAAAAGCAAAATCATTATTACCAAATGAATTATTATATACTCCAAAAAATGTTAGATTTTAATATTTGGGGAAAAGAAAAATAAAAATCTAAATTATTGTCAATTTTTTTTTTTTTTATATTTAATAGAAATCATTTTATTTTAATTTATTTTATTTTGTGTGAAGATTTAAATTTAATAGTAAAGACTCTAAATGAGAATTAATATTTTCTTCCAAACAAAAAGCAACTGATTGATTATTCCACCAATCATTAAAAAATTCTTCAGAAGAAGAGGAAAGTGATGACATTGAAAAATTATTTGATGGTGAAGAAAATTCAGAGAAATCGGTGAAAAACTGTGCCCATTCTTGTTGAATTAATTGAACTATTGAATTTTCCAATCTATTTACAAATGAAACTAGATTACTTTCTGATGGATTCAATAATAAAATTTCACTTGATTCTAAAAGTTGAATGATTATTGGTGATTTAATAAAAGTTGAAAATTGTTTATCTTTACATTTACATTTAATATTATAGTTATTATTAATATTGATATTATTTTTAGATAAACTATCTTTAATTGTTGTTATTAATGAATCTGAAGATTTGAAGAACAATCTTAAATTTGAAAGTAAATCAAAGAATCTTTCAAGTAATTGATAGTTTTTCTTTTCAACTTGGCATTGAATTAATCTTGTCATTGAAAGTGATGAACACTTTTCACTCCTATGATTATTTAAAACTGATAATTCATCATCGCTACCATCATAATCTTGTTGTTGCTCGTCTTCATAATCGATGTCATCAATTTCTTTAATAGTATTAATTGGACGTGAATTTAATAGTTTTTTATATTCTAAATCTAACGATTCTTTACAAACAACTATTCTACAAGAACCATTTTGACCTTGACGACCTGCTCTTCCTAATCCTTGCGATTCTACTCTTAAATTTGCTGGATAGAATGCAAAGATAACATGTAAACCACCATTTATCAAAGATTCTGAAGTTAATTTAATATCGGTACCACGGCCAGCTGTATTTGTTGCAACGGTAACAATACCAGGTTCACCAGCTTTCGTAATTATAAACTCTTCATCTTGTTGTTGCATTTCATTTAGTAGTTGCGATTTTATGGCATTGGATTGTAGTAATTGAGTAAAATCTTCAGAGTCATTGATGGTAGGAACTAGTAGGAGAATTGGTCTAGAGAGTGATTGAATTTCTTTAATCTCTTCAATGATACTATTTTGATATTCTTGAACGGTTGGGTAGATTTTAGATGCTTTTTTAATACGTTTGGATGGTCGATAACTTGGAACATTAAATGAATCGACATTATAAACTAATGATAACTCTATTCTTTCAGAGTCTTCACCACAAGTACCAGTTAAACCAAATACAACATTATATTGAGCAAAGAAAGATGGATGAGAAATTGCAGCGGCTGTTAAAGATTCAATTTTTGGTTGGAAACCATGTTTAACCTCTATAAACTCATGTAAACCATCAGAATATCTTGAACCATTCATTAATCTACCAGTATTATCTTTATCAACGATTACGACAGTTGCTGTAGAATTTGTAGAGGATGATGATGAATTTATAGATTCATACATAATAACATAATCATAACCTTCCTTTAAAGTGAATGATTTTATCGCTAATTTTAGAATCTTTTTAATTCTTTGATTACCTAAACTAGATACCCATTTACTAATTGACTCTTTTGATCGATCATTACATGGTAGGTCTTTAATTGCATTTTTAATAATATCTAAAATTAAAGTGGTATGATGTTGATAATCTATTAATAATAAACCATTGTTATCTTGGTCTACAAAATTATCATTTTCATTATTTAGAATATCTAATTGTTCAATCGATGACCATGAAGGTGACTGTACAATGGTTGTCTTAACATAGTTTGAAATTGGTTGATAAATAAATCCATGATAATCATTGGATGGAATTGCAATTCTAGCGGAATTTAAAGCCGAGTCCATAAATAAACTATCAACTTCATCAATTATAACTAAATCTTTATGACGTGGTGAACCATTTGCATTGAACAATAGCTTTGAATCATTAAGTCTATCACCAAGTAATGCGAATTCAAAGTTTGTATTGGTTCCAAATAAAATTTGAGCTTTAAATGCTTGTGGTGTTGGATATTCATAGCAAATATGAGAACAACTAACACCTAGTGATTTGAAGAATGTTTCAAACTTTATAAAATCTCTTTGTGCTAAATATTCAGAGGTTGTGATAATATCAATACTTCTACCTAGAATACCACAATAAGATGCTAATAATGCTACAATCGTTGATTTACCTTCGCCTGTAAGAACTTGAGCTATTCTACCTCTTTGTAATTTTGAATTTTTATTATATAATAATAAACCAATGACACAACATACTTGAGTACTATATGGATAAGTTCCAAATTGATTATAAATTAACCATCTTAATCCACTTAATAACTGTATAAAATGTTGCTTAAATAAACCATCTCTTATATCTAATAAACTTGATTGATTTGCTGTTATATCATTGAAATTTGATTGTTTCTGTAATGATTTTATTTTCTGAGCATAAGATTTACAATGAAGAATTAACAATTGATTTGTCATTGATTTCATTGATTGATCATTTGAATATTTATCGATTTCAAGGTAAAGAGTTTTAATATCATCCAATTCATCATTATTTGTCAATGGGAATTGATTAATTGGTGATTGAAACGTTTTCCAAATCTTATCAAATGAACGTTGTTTAACTTTTTCATTGATTTCATTATCAATTGTAGTCTTTAATAATGTCTTTAACTCAACATAGTCTTTGGCATTCCAAATTTTTGAACGATCAATATTTTTAACACATGGAGATAATAACATTTGAGTCAATATAATATAGGAGCTTAGTGAATAACCACCTTCACTACCAACAAGAGTCTGTTTCTGTTTTTCATATACCAATACCTTTTGAACGAATGAAGGGAAATTCGATATACCAATAGCTTTAATGGTTTGTGGTAATTGTGCTATTATAATTTGCATATCGCGACACCATTCAATTCTACCTGTTGATAATTGACTTTGTAATAAATCAGTCTCTGTCAATATATTATATTTTGAGTATTTTAAAATTGACATAAAGAATTGAATTAAAACCAATCTACATCCGTTTCCTACTACTAAAGATGAATCATCTATAATTTGAAGTAGTCTTAGATTGTTAATGAAATTCGATATGATTATTGGATGCATTTTAAAATGTTCATTATTTCTGCCAACACTATAGGATGAAAGTAAACCACTAAATAAATTCAATAAAGCACCTGAACAATCATTTGAAATTGAAATTCCTTTTTCAAGAGTATGTTCCATTGATATAGAATGAGATTGAAATGTTTGTCTACATACTAATAATGTATCTGCTTCGCATTTATTCAATAATGATCTAATGTATTCAGTTGATTTAGGTAATTGTGATAATAATGAAACTTGAATATGTCTTGATATTTTTTGTTTTGCTATAGAGTTTATTGAAAGCTCCATATTGTTTCTACCATTTTCACTTTGGAAAGATAATTGAATATCAGTTGGTGGGTTTGGTAAGAAGAAAAGGGAATTCTTTATTTCAACCATTGAAATTAATAATGGCTCGGTGAGTAGTTGAATAAACTTTGAAAATCTATTAATTGAATCATTCAATAATTTAGAGTCATAGAATAAATTTGATATACGAGCACTAAAATGTGAAATGAACCAATGATATAGATGAAGATTATTCAATTGTAAAACTTGATTCATAATATCAATAAATTTATTTGATAAAATAAATTTCCAAGGCCAACTTGAACCAATCTCTGAATCGAATAATGTTAACATTGATCGATCTCTAATTTGTGATAAACAATTGAATGCATTTTCTAAAACTTCATCAATATATGTCAATGTTGGTAATGAATAAAGATATAAAGATAAATTCGATTGAGAATAGATACAAAGATTTGATTTTACAAAATTCCAAAGTTTAGATTGCAAAAGTTGATTTGGTAATAATTCAATATTCAATTTCAATATTGATTCAGGTGATAAATAATCATTGAATGGATTTCTTGATTTTTTCAAAGAGGTCTCTGATGAAAGTGGTGATAACCAATTATTTAATGAAATGAACTCTTTAGCCTTTTCATTTGAAAATCCTAGAGACAATGCTCTTTTGATTTTGTTTGCTTTAGAGAATCTGTTTGATTGATTATTAAAATTTAATTGCGAAATTAATAATTCAATTGATTTCATTTCATTTGAATACCAGAAATGTTTTTGTTCGAGAGTTGATGAATGTCGAGCTCTTTCTTCTCTATGGAAATGATAAGCAATTGAATCATCACCAAATATTGCCAAATATTTACAAAGTAATTCAACTGTTGGCCAAGAATAATTTACTTGATTCGAAGAGTATAGATCTAATAGGAATAAAGAAGGCTTACCAATTGATACATTTGGAGATGCTTGCATTAATATGAAAGCACATGTAATATTACCATTCATTAAAGCCAACTCTAATGGCGATTTTCCATTTGCAGAATTACTATCTGAATCTAATAGATAATAGAAATCAACTCCGCATCTATGATGTGCATTTAACAAACTCTTTATAAATTGAGGTTTTCCCATTGATGCTGCAATTTGAATTGGATTTTTATTTTCAATGGTTGATATTTCTTTTGCACTAACTCCACATTGGAATAATGTTAAAACAATTCTATGACAATCATTTAATGCTGCTAAATGTAATGCATTTATATTATAGGATGGAATTATACTCAAAAGTTCAGTTTTAGGATTATCCAGTGTGAATAACATCTCTGGATTATCAGATAGTACTACCTGTACCCAACGATTACCTCTTGTAGTTTCAGGTGTTAACTTTGAAAAGAAATCAGTCATTCTAGAATTGTTGGTCTCTATTGAATAATCAAATGGTGAATCACTATGTTGAAAAATATTCATTGGTAATTTGTTTGAATCAAAAGCATTTGAAATTTCATTCCAAATCGTTAAAAATGAAATTAATGAATCATTACAAACTGAACCATATGATATTGGTAAATTTTTAATAAGTTTTTGTATTTGACCTTTTGTACTGCTATCATCTTTTTGTTGTTGTTGTTGTTGTTGTTGTTGTTGTTGTTGTTGTTGTTGTTGTTGTTGTTGTTGTTGTTGTTGTTGTTGTTGTTGTTGTTGTTGTTGTTGTTGTTGTTGTTGTTGTTGATGATGATGATAATTTTGATTTTGTTTAAATGTTGATGATTCATTTAGTTTTAAATAACTTGGAGAGAATAAACGTTTATTTTCCAATAACAATTTAATTATATCTGGTTTACTATTTAAACAAGCACCGAATAAAGGGATATCATTATAATACCCGTCGATATCTAATGTTGGACCTTTATGTAATAACTGAGAAACCAATGAAGTTAAACCAAGTTTTGAAGCTATAGAAACTACATATTCACCATCTTCATTTGGAATATTTAAAACTGAACCTGAGTAAGGTAGTAAATATTGAATTGTACTTATTGGATTATCGTTAACAAAACAGTAAAATAATGCAGATTGACCCTTATTATCGATAGCTGTTGAATCGGCACCGTTTTGAAGTAACTTTAATACTGTAAAATTATTACCAATTGAACATGCATTCATTAATGGTGTTGATCTATCTGATGTAATAACTCTATTAATTACTTTTGACATACGGCAACGATGATAATCCATTTCTAACATAGTTGCACTTAATAAATTATCATTATCACTATTACTATTATTATCATCATCATCATTATAATTATTATTATTTTTATCATCATCAATATTTTGGAACCATTGTTCAATCCATGATTTATTAAATATACATGCAATTAATAATAAACTTGAATCAATTGTTTCATTTGGAGTAATATAGAAATCTAATTTGAATTTATTTTTGGTGTTAACTGGGAGAAGTCTTTCTTTTTTGACTCCTTTTAATTTTTTTTGTAGGTTTGAAGTAAAATCAGCCGTTGATGTTGAACTTAATAGTGAAATTGATTTATCATATAATGCCAAACCCAATATATTTGCAAACTGAATAATACAATTAGATTGTTCTGGATCAGTTGTGTTATTGAATGATTCCTGAATTTTAGATGGCTCCAATGACATAATTAACAGATCCAAATGGTTCATTGTTAATTGAGTTTTTGAAAATCCAAATGATGAAGTATCAACAACTTGTAAAAAGAGTGATTGTAGAACTTGAGGTTTCAAATATTTCTTAAGTAAAAGCAAATGAGTACCCAATATATCTTCTCCAATATTTTGATGAATAATTTTCAATATATTTGGATTCTTTTGCATTGGATCACAACCTCTAGAGATACAATATTCAAATGTTTTTTCACAACCAAATAGAAGTGCTATATGTAATATAGGTTCTTGATCAATTATTATTTTAGTAATATCACCATTATACAATTTTAAAAGTGATAACGAATATTCATCTCTTTTTTGTGTAAATGATTCAAAAAGTAATTTTTCTAAATGAATGTTATTTTCATCTTCATTATTATTATTATTATTATTATTATTATTATTATTATTATTATTATTATTATTATTATTATTATTATTATTATTATTATTATTATTTGGGCCACTATCTTCTTTCGTTAAAAATTCCAAACATTTAATTGATTTATTTGAATTGCATAAGTTGATTAGAGTTTGATTGTTAAATAAGGAAGACGATAATAAAAATATTTTAAGGATTTCAATATTATCTCGGCGAACTGATTCTTCTAAACAAGTTTGAATTATATCATTACTAAAGCAAGTAATAACTTTAATTAATTGTTTTAATTCCAACTGTTTACCTGATGAAACAATATCTAATAATATTGAATTACCATAATTATTAATAATTTCTTTAGATCGCTGTATTAACTGTGATTGATTATCACTATAATTGTTACTAATAGTATTACATATTGAAAGAATTGATTTAATTTGGTTTTCGAAATGAATTAAAATCTTTTCAGCACCAAATTCAATTGATTTCAACCAAAGATATAGATAGAATGGACTACTACTAGTTACACTGCCAATTAAATTATCTTTTCTTTTTAATTGAATGTTTTCTTGATTTGAAAATTTGATAAATTCCTCTACAGCTTCAAAATTATCTATTCTAATCGAAGAATCAATTGATTTAAAACCAAAATTATAAACTCTTAAACCATGACTAACAAATAATGGAATTAATGAATTTTGACCACTAGATAATAGTAAACTAATCACTGTATCACCCTGTTCATTTAATTCAATATTTAAATCCTCATACCAAGGTCCTTGAATTAACAACTCAATCACTCTTTTGTTTCTGCCAATTAATGCATAATATAATAATTCCGTACCACTTGGACATACTATAGACTTCATTTGATTACTAGATTTCTTCTTTTTAATTTCATTTAAAAATTTACAATTTAATAAGAGTTCTAATGATTCAACACTACCACTTTCTGCTGCAATTGCTAATAAACTTTTAAGTAATGGTTTTTGTTGTTGTTGCTCATTAAAGATTTCACTTGTATCAATATGATCAGGATCAATTTCCAAATGAATTGATTCAAAATCTGATGGTTTATTTTCATCTAACCATTTAGTAACCAATCCAATATGATTTGCTCTAACTGCTAAATGGATTAAAGACCACTGTGGTTTAGTTTCATAGATACATTTTGCATGATATTCTAATAAAACGTCAACCAATTCTAATTTCTTTTGTCTTAGGGCGAATGCTAAAAAAGTTAAATAATTATTCGATAGGAATTTGTATCTTTTACTGTCATCAAAAACTATAAACTTTTCATTCAATACCAATCTTAATAATGGCGCTTCACCATAGAGAACTATATAATCCAATAATGAATAACCATCTTGATCCAAGTGATCCCATGATTCATCACCTAATTTTAATATTCTCCATGCAATATCTGAATAGCCTTTAGAAATTGCAATCATTGAAGCTGTTTGTTTCTTTGAATTTACAAATAACCCTTGATTTTTTTTTGTAGTTTGTCCTATTAATAATTTATTTGAAGTTTTAAAACTATTACCACCACTACTATTATCAATGATACTTTCTTTATAATTACATTGGTTCAAAGATTTATTTAAAATTAAATTTGCAATTTCTGGATAACCATTTTCCAATGCAACCATTAATGGTGTATAACCATCTAATTGTTGTATTGAAGTTGACCAACCTTGATCCAATAAATACTCTATGACATTATATGATCCATTTTGAGCTGCAATATGTATTGCTGTACCTTGAGATGGTAAAACTCTATCAATGCTAATTTCTATGCCTAGTTGTTTAATTTTATTAAAGAAATCAATTTGAGAAAGTGATGCAGCAACCTCGAAAGCAGTGAAACCATCACTCTTTCTCTTAATATTGATTGAAGCACCCTTTTCTATTAATTGGCAAGCAATATCTAAATGACCAAAAGTTAATGCTATATGTAATGATGTATTCTCTTCATTCAACTGATAATTTAAATCTATAGAGTCATTTCGAATCAACTTTTCAGATATTTCGGTATACCCTTCATATATTGAACTATATAATGGCGTTATATAACTATAGCATTGTGTATTTACATTAGAACCCAATGATAATAACCTTTTAAATGATTTAATATTTCCCATTAATATTGAGTATGCCAAAGGTGTTAACCCATATGAATTCTTATCGTCTAAATATTTTAAACCCAGAGTTTTGACCATTGGTTTAATATTTTCATAATGGTCATTCTCTGCTGCTAAATGTAATTTTGTGTTACCAAATTCATCACGACTAATTAATAAATTAAAATCTTTACATTGCTCATCTGTTAAATAACCTTCTTCTTCTTCTTCTTCTTCTTCTTCTTCATCTTCCTCAATTTCTTTTATAATATATTCACTATTGATATACTCTTCATTTTCTTCATCTACATGTTGGTGATGATAATTTAGATTATAATCAATTTGTTCAATATCTAAAGTAAACGAAATCATTTTAAAATCATTTAATAAAGTCCATTGGTTTGATGGTGATGTTGAAGTTAATTTTTTTGTAGTTTCTATAAAATCATTAGTTTGTGATTGATTTTGAAATTGTTTAAATGAATGTTTAATTTCAAGTTGATCAAAGATTAAAGCACAACCACCCCAAACATGTTGATAATTCGAGCCATTCTCTTTTTGATATTGTTCATTTGATATTTCAATTTGAGATATTGGAAAAACTGGTGCTAATAATTGATTCTTCAAATCAATTAAACCAATATCATCGATTAATAGTGTTGCTAAATGACTATTATTTCTTTGTTTTTTAGTTGAAGAGAATACAGAAACTAAATTTTTAATTTTTAAAGTTCTAGGTCTCGTAATCATAGATAGAATATCGAAATCATGTCTTTCTCTAATTAAGAAATCAATTAATGATTGTGTAATCTCTTTGAATTCCTTCGTAAAGAATTGAGTGATAGCTTCACTTTGTGATTTAATAATATTTTGAACTGTTTGAATTTCATTTTCAAATTCTTCTAAAGATGATGGAAGCATTGAATCAAATGATGAATTTAAAGTCTCCAACATAGATTTGACGTGATTGATTTTTCCTTTTGTACCTGAAAAGAATGATGTGATCCAATATTGTTGATTATATTTCTCTTCAAGTTCAATCAATATTTCATTGAATATTGAACGAAGCTCTGTCTCTAATGAAATTCTACAAACTGAATCATTAATATAAAGCTGCTCACTATGTATCGCTATATCACCTTTACAACCTTTACATGATTCTGCCATCCTTTGATTTTTACATGTCTCTATTATAGCTTGACAACTTTTTTCGATATCATTAATATCTATAGATAATAGTTTACAATTGTCTTGAAATAATTCAACACAATCTAACATTTTAGTACGTTGTTCAAGAGTTAGAGACTTTGGTAAATTCTCTAAATCAATATCTGGGTAATCTTTTGCTAGTGGCCAGGGTACACCAAAATCAGAACCAACTATATCAGCATTCGATTCCAACATAAAGATATGTTGAGCCATAAGATAGAGTAATGCTTCTAATTTTTCATTTTCAACCATTTTAATTACTGACTCCATTAACATCAAAAAACAAGTTGATAAATGATCACAATACTCTCCTAAATCAATGGTATCAGTATTTGTTGTTAAACCTTGAATTTTTTTAATAAGTAAGGTTGATATAGGATTTGATAATTTCCTAATTAAGTTTTTATGTGAAGATTTCATTGATTCAAGAGTATCCAAAGGTGCCACTTCATCTCCAATACTATATTTAAAATTGGTTTTACAGTATTCATTTAAACAATCTAAAACCTCTATATTTTCATCATTTTTACAAATTGATTGAATAATTTCATCAACTGTTAATGATAATTTTATACCTTTAAAATATCTTACTGGCAATGGTGGTAATTGACTTGGTGTTTTAAATTTTATCTCCTCCTTCTCCTCTTGTTGTAATTTTGGAATTTGTCCACAACTCTTTAAAGTTGAAATATAATTTGAAAAGAAAGAAATTTGTGAAAGTAAAATGAAATACTTTTTACATGGTGGTAAAAGTGGCATTTGTTCAGATATAGAATCGGCAACCTCTTTATATAATTGATCTTGAATTTGATATTCTTTTGGTAATGAACCAAATACAACCCTATAGGCATCCAAATATTGTTGATACGGTGCACTTGGTTCAATTGTATATTTTACTTTGAATGTACCATCCATAATCCAAATGCCATCAATGGTTTCAACTGATTTTTCATTTGCTAAAATTCTAAATGATGTTTGATATCTTAAACCATCGTAATTCTTTAGATTTTTATATGCTTTGTCTAATGCAATAATCGATGGATCTTTTGACTCTGTAATACCCAAAACATTACCAACAATACTACCCAATTCCTCTTTTAATTTTAACTCCAAATCCTCTAAACCATCATCACCCTCTAAACCCATTTCAAATGCTCTCTCTCGTAATGATTTATATTTGATAATATCTTTTAAATGAATCCATGAACCTGATTCAATCTCTTTTTTAATATCGATTAGATTTTGTTTCAAACACTCTTCATCTAAAGTTCTGTTCAATTCGATTGTAGAATCCCATTTAGCAATGAAATCTTTATCATAGAAACCGCCATGTAAAAATCCTTTCATAAAGTAATCTAACATTAATATTACCTCACCAATTAATGTATTCTGATATGCTGGATGAATAATTGGAAACATTGTACAATTTTCATTGAAATGTAATGAAAAGAATGGTAATGTGTTATGTTCATAAATTCCATTTACTAGTTCTTTAATTATTTGACTGGTTTCTTTTGAATTCCATAGTTTAATAATTTCTTCATCATTTTGGTTTTTATCATATTTTCTTTCTTTTTGTAGCTGTTGTTGTTGTTGTATTATATTAGCACATAAAATATGTGTTGATTGAGTGAAATAAGAGATCGAATCTGACCAACCATTAAATAAATTTGGAATTACAGCAACCCCACCAATATGAGATGATCTTGATCCACCGTTTGTTAATGATGAATAATGAGAATATTTTTTTAAACTACTAGCATTACTATCTTTTTCTAAGTTTTGTTGTGAAATTCGTTGTATATGTTTTTCATAACCTTTTTGCCTAAGATGACTGTACTTGTCATTGAGTCTCTCACTTAATCTCTTTTTATCATAACCTATAAATGCCTTCAAATCCTTTTGAAGTCGTTGGTATTGTTCATACATTCTCTTTGGATCATTTGAATAATTCTTTAAGAGTTCATCCAACCTTTTACCACATTGTGAAGAATAATATCTATGCCATAAACTAAATCCTTGATGAACCAATCTACTCTTTACATACATCATTTCGATACATCTCTTTTTTGGCAATCTAACTAAATTAATAGATTCATTTATGAATTGATGTGTTGATTTACCTAAATATTTAGCTAATGCAACAACACTAGGATGTTTTTTGTATTTTCTAGGTACTACATGGTGCCATTGTATTAATCCTTTTAATCTATCTTTATAAAAAAAATGAAAAAAAAAAAAAAATGAAATTATAATAATATAAATAATTTAGTATAATATTTCTTAATATTAAAAAATATCAACAATTATCGATATTATGTGATTTACCTTTAACCATTTATTTTATTTTAATATTAGGATATTTTTATTTTTTTTTTATGTTTTTTTTTTTTCTCAATATATATATAATACCTTCACATCAAAATGTTCTTTGCATCGATATGCGTCATGAATAAAAATAAAATAAATAAAAAATGTGGGTTTTGGTTTTAAAAAAAAAAAAAAAAAAAAAAACTTGAAATAATTTAAACTTAGTTTTTTATGAAAAAACAAAGCAAGTTTTTTTTTTTTTTTCACTATTTTTTTTATTATTTAAATCGATGCAAAACCACCTTTGTGTTCAGAAAATTACCATAAATTCATTACAAATTTGAAAGGTAAACATGTTTACAACAACATTTCCTGTCTCCTGTTTATTAAAAAGGTCAACTAAATTATCTTTTTTTGAACCGTGTTCGAATGCCCTTTATTGATTTAAATTATGGTAATAAAAATATATTAAAAGTTAATTTTTTATTAATTGTAATGTTATTTTTATTTAAAAATATATAAAAATGATTTGAATATATATATATATATATATATATATATATTGTTTTGTTTTGTTTTTTGTTGAAAATTAATGAAGAAATGTGAAGATGGAAATTTATAGATTATGCAATGCACTCATTTTTAATTTATTTATCAAAAAAAAAAAAATTTATTTTTTTAAATATTTTGTTGGCTTTTTTTTTTAAAAAAATTTTTTAACTTTAAAATTGGGGAAGTCTGGATAGGTGTTGATCAAATCAACAATTGGTGCCAATTTAACCCTAAATTCATGGTAAGATATAATAAGGGGATTTGATTTCGGATAGGTTTGACGTCATCTATTATCTCAATTATTGCGGTAACTAAATAGTGGCCGTTACCTCCTGCAGAATCCATGGTAAATTTAAAAAAATACTTCTTTGTTTTTTTTCCCTGTAAGCATAAAGTTTTGGTGTTAATTCTTTTTTTTCAAAATAATAATAATATTTAAAAATTTTAAAATAAAATCAAAGGTAATTTTAGAAATTTACAATTGGATTTCTCTCAAGGTGCTCAGTTAGCATTTTGGTAGCTTCCACAATTGGATTGATCCAACAACCATAGCATTCTTTTCGTTATCTGGGTCCCCAATCGAATGTATTTCTTTGTTTGTCTCTAATATTTTAGTGATTTCACTAATATTTGTAGAATCTAATGATGGTATCAGTTTTGATAGCTGTTCCTTTTGTATATCGTTTAGCATAGAATTCAAGACTGTTTGTGCTTCTTCATAATTATTTTCAATAGCTGGTTGAGGTATGATTGAATGCTTGGCTTTAACATGTGATAACAATCTTTGTTTTGTGCTGTATGGTTGATGGCATTGATCGCAAACGAAATCAGTCATTCTTTTAAGGTGCTTTCCATAAGTGCATCCAAGTGGTTCGCGACAGTAATGGGGGACTTTAGTTTCATGTCTAATCAAGTCTCTTTTTTTTTTGCATAGTTTTCGGCATCCAAGATGTCCACATATAAATACCATTTTGAAAAAGGAGTGGAAATGTTAAGGGTAAAAATGTTAAAATAAAAAATAAAATAAAAAAATATTGTGCACCGAAAAAAAAAATTTTTTTTAAAAAAACGTTTTAACATTTTTACACCATGGTACCAGATGTGTATTTCAAATAAAAAAAAATGTGGTGAACTAATATATTTAATTTGAATAAAAATAAACAATACAAATAATAACTATAAAATTATTTTAATAAGACCAAATATAATATATTAAAAATTGTTTCAATCAATAATATTTAATACCAAAAACAATTAGAATAAATAAAAAAAAAAAAAAAATTATTATGAAAATAAAATATTCTTCAAGTTGTATTCTATAAATATAATAAAAACACAGTGAATATTTTCTCTTTTTTTTTTTTTAAAAAAAAAATCTATAATTAAATATTTTTTCTTTTTTTTTTTTTTTTTTTTATTTCTCCTCTAATAATATATTACGTCAATTGTTTGGTTTTTTTTTTTTTTTTTTTTTTTTTTATTATTATTATTATATTATTACCATTTGAATTTTTAAAATATTTATTTAATAAAAGTTGGAAGGATTCTTGAAAGTTCTAAAAATTTAATAAAAAAAATAAGTTAATATTTATAAAATCAAAAATATTAATTATTTAAAAAAAAGAGGAAAAGAGAAAAAAAAAAACATTACGATCAAAAGTAAAAGTATCAGCTTTCTTTTGTTTTGAATTATCAGATTGTAAAGAAACTGTTGAATCAGAGATTTTCCAAGTTGGTTGTTTTGATTGGATGTATTCTACGAGTTGAGTACGATCAGATAAATTTAAAAGTTCACCCAACATGGTGATTGAAATATTTTGGTAGGTGATAGAGAGTACACCAGAGATGAAGTTTCTAATGTTATCGATGAAACTTGGAATCTCTGAAAAGAATGAATGACTGTTGATGTGGCTCCAAGCTTCTTTAAATTTACAGGTCTCTAAAAAGTTGTTGAGGATGAAGAGTTTTAACAATGGTTCCTCCTTTTGAATGATCGATGGAATCATATAGGAGAGGAATAAAAAGTCATTACATGGGAAATTCATCAATGCCTTTGCTAACATTTTGGCAATTGAATCTTTGTTTAAGTGGGTTGGATTAAATTGATATAATTTAAGAAGTGTTGAATTTGCTTGGAATAAATATATATTTTCATTGATTTGAATATCTAAAAATTCTTCAAGTTTTTTTGCAATTGCAATATTGTAACTATCGGCGATTAATGTGTTAATATATTCAATTCTCTCTTGACCTTGGAGTGAACTTAACTCAATATCGACTTGTTCTTGCTCCATCTCTTGTTGTGGTTGTTCTTGATCGTTCTCCATATTTTATGTATACGCTCTATCGTGTTTTCTTTGTTCTTTTAAAACTATTACAGATTGGGTTAATCGATGATGATAGATTCAGATAAAGGATACTTGATAACGCGTTTTATCTCTTTTTTTTTGAAAAACTTCAGAAATTTTTTTTTTTCGAAAATTTCAAAAAAATTAAAAAAAAATTAAAAAAATTTAAAAAAAATTAACTTCACATTATACATACACCTTTTTTTTTTTTAATTATTATTTTTTATTTTTCTTTATTTTTATTTATTTTAAAATAACATAAATAAAAAAATAAAATAAAAAAATAAAAAAATAAAAAAAAAAAAACGATTTATTTCTTTATTTTAGATTTTAATATAAAAAAAAAAAAAAAAAAAAAAAAAATTGAATTTAAAATTGAGGGGAAAATAAAAAAAATTATAATAAAAAAAAAAACATAATATTTATTCTCAAAATCTGTATCCAAAAAAAATTTCTAATTATTTCTAAAATCATGTACTTTTTTTTATTATTTATATAAAAATAGAGAAAATATATTTTTTTTAAAATTTTTTTTTCAACACCATTTTTCAAATTATTATAATTAAACCCATCATGAATAAAAAAAAAAAAAAAAAAAAAAAATCAAAAAAAAAAAAAAAAAATCTTATCAATAATTTTTTTTTTTTTTTTTTTGATTTAAAAATCACCTTATTCTCTAATTATTTATTTATTTGTACATTAGAAAAAAAAAAATAAAAAAAAAATCTTTAAAAGAAAAATATAAATAGAAAAATTAATATATAAAATAATTATATAAAATAATATATATAGCTAAAATGGATGATGATCAATATTTTATTAACCAAAGATTAATTAATGCTGCTAAAAGAGGTGAAGAAGAGAGTGTTGAGGAGTTTGTTTTAGATACAGAGAATAAAGTTGATATTAATTGCACAGATTCAATTGGTGAAACATCATTACATTGGGCAGCAAAGAATAATCATGCAGATGTCATAAAGGTTTTAATTAGATTAAAGGCAAACGTTAACGTTGTCCAATCAAGTTCATTAGATACTCCACTTCATAAAGCCGCATTTAAAAATAATTTAGACGCTGTCCGTGCTTTGGTCATCGATGGTAAAGCTAATACCAATCTTAAAAATAGTGATGGTCGTACTGCTCTTCAATTAGCTAATGACGTTGAATGTCGTAAATTATTAACTCCAACTGTTGATACAAGTATGTTTTTTTATTTAGGAGATAATTTTATTATTATTATCGTTTTAATTTTGTTTAAACATTTGGCTAACCATTTTATTATTATAGGTGTCGATACTGTTGTTGATGAAGAAGATAGCGATAATGAATAAATATTTAAAAAACATTAAAAAAAAAAAAAAATAATAATAAAAAATAATAATAGGAAGAATAAATAATATAACAAAAAAAAAAAAAAAAAAAATTACAAAAATATATATTATTTTTTTATTTTTAATTTATTTTTATTTTTTATTTTTTTTATTTTTTTATTTTATTTCTGAAATGACAGAAAATCAATTTCATTTTTTAATTTTTCAAAATTTTTTTTTAAATTTTTTTTTTATGTTCTGTTGGGAGTGAAAAAAAAAAAAAGAAATAATGGACAAACAGTCAAAAAATAGTGACCGTAGTAATAAAAACAATACTACTACTTCAAATAATATTGGTATAGATAGTATAAATAATAATATAAATAGACAAAAAGAGATATTAAGGGCCCAACAAAAACAACAGAGAGATAATATAAAGAATTTAAAGAAACAACAAGAGCATGAGACAATGTTCGATTTCATTTTGCAGTGGGGATCATTGGCATGTAGTAAATTATTATTTTTTCCAATAGAATTTCCTATTCATGCATTGACTACCTTTATACAGTCACAACCAACACCCCAACAACCATTGTCACCAAGCTCACTACAGAACTCAGTATCACCATATATACAATTACCATTGTCATCGACATTATCTTTGCCACCAATTCATTCATTCACATATAATATAACGACCTCTTCGTTCGTAGAGAATTTACCAACACCTGTATCAACATCATTGATCAATCTTTTAAGACAGAAAGGAGTTCATATCTATGATGGCGGTATGGTTTACATTGTACATAATATGATCACCATCCTCATAAATTTTATACAGAGATCCTTTAATAACTTTCAAACCAATTTAAAACATAATCATAAACATGGCAAATCTCGTCTATCAAAAAACACTATCCAATTGGTTAGTGGTTCGCTATCATTACTTAAATATGCTCTAACCTTGCCTTTGGATGTAATTATGACCCGTCTCATCGTTCATAAATTTTATAGATCAAATAATACTCGTAATAATTTAAATGATTGCACTTTTAGTGGAGTTTGTAAGAATGAAGGAATTAGGGCATTATATACTGTATGTATAAATTTAAATAGTTTTTATCTCTTTAATAATCATATATTAACAATGATATATATTTAATTTAGGGTTGGGAAGTTGTTGTGTTAAAATCATTACTAGAAATAGTTTATTCAAAATTAGATAATATATTAAAAAGTAAAAATAATCAATATCCTCACAATCAACAATACCAAAATAGTCAACAACAATCTGAAAAGTCACCACTTCAAATTGCATTATTGGGTGCTAAGATTTTATTAGATTACATCCTAACAGGTATTTATTTATTAATTAAAGTTTTTTTTTTTTTTTTCTTTTTAAAGTATTAATTTTATTTTATTATTATTTTTTTATTTAAAAAATTAGTCGTAAAAGTTAGATTAAATATTAGAAATATAGGTTTATTTAAAACAATTAAAAACATAATAAGTAGAAAGGGTATTAAAGGGTTATTTAGTGGTTTAAATACTTATTTTTTATTATTCCCATTATGGATGATTTCGATTTTAGTTGCAAATATAATATTCTTAAAAGTAAAAGGTGCCTTAGATAAAAGTATAATACCAATTCCACCAAACCCTTCACAATCTCCAAAGTCCTCAAATATCTCCTCATCACCTTCCACCTACGATGGTGATGATAGTGCCGATTCCGGACTTTATTTGATTGGGGACATATCTTCTCAACTCGTAAAAGACGACTCTGATAATAATGATGGTAACATCATTGAAAATAATAACATCGATAGTAATCAACATACATCCGAGGAGGAAGAGGAGGAGGAGGAAGAAAGAGAGACTCAAGTATGTGATGGGTTAAAGGATATTCAAGAGAAAGAGGAAATTCAACAAGAAAAAGAACAAAAGCAAGAAGAAATTCAAGAAAAACTTTTGGAGGATGGTGTGGAGGAAGAAAAGAATAAATAAAGTTTTTATTATTTTTAATTTTTTATATATCACTTTTTTCCTTTTACTTAAAATTTCAAAAAGTGTACACTTTATAATTTCGAGTTTAAAAACAAGGAGTGGATTTAATAAATTTTTATTTATTAATTTTTTTTAGTGGAAATTATTTTTTAATAAATTGTAGTTGGTTTTGTTAAAAATTTAAAGAGTTTTTGGTTTGATTGGGGGAATATATTGGATGGTATTTTTGTATCGATAATACTTCTAGAGGGTTCTGGTTTATCCGGTAATTCATAGATTTTATCTAAATTGGTTGTAATGTTTTGAATATCGTGTTTTCTAATTCCTTCATCTTGTAAGTATTTTATTACACCAGGATCGACTTCCTCTGATGAGTTTTCTGGGTTGAATCTGCACAAAACTATAGCTAATTGGGTTGTTGTTAAAGATGGGCAAATTTCTTTTCTAACTGATTCTTCTTTTAATGAATCTTTATCAATTACTAAAACATCTAGAATTTGAATAAGGGTACTCATTTCCATTCTATTTCGAGGTAGTACCATGAGACAGCAACAAAATAAAATTTGAAAAAAAAGATGTATTAATAAAATGATTTAATAGTATTTTTTTTTTTTTCAATAAAATTAAAATTCTAATAAAAGTTAATACATTACTTGAAATAGTAAAAGTAATTTAATTCTTTGTTTTCTTGAAACCATTGAGATAATGATGAAATGAATAATTTTGTATTTACAGCATTATTAGTTGTGGCTAATGAATTGTCGGTTAAAAATTTATTTACCAAATAACCAGAAACGTAAAAAAATATCTGTTTAAAAATATTTGGCCAAACAGATTGAAAAGGTAACCTTTTTTCTAAAAATTCTAATGTTGATAAAAGGAAATTTAAAAAGATTGGAGTGGTTTCAAATTCTTTTACCCTAAGTTGTTCAGTTAATCTATCCATTACCTTGGAAAGTTCCAATTTAACACTCTCCCAATACAATGACCAAAATGATCTTTGATATCCTTGTACCAAACCAATTAATAGGCGAAGATTTTGATTTTCATTATTATTGGAAAAAGTGATACTTGGTGAATTATTTAAATCTGAACGTGGTAATCTTAAATTTTCGAATGATTTTTCTAACAAGAAACCCAATGTAAATGAATTAGAAAGCCAATAGAATGATTTTTCTTTACCAATATTTTTTTTCTTTATCATTAGATCTAATGTTTCAATCATTTGAGTTAAGCATTTGTTATTGTTTGGTGATAGTTCTTTCCATTCAAAGATACATTTATAAATTGCAATAGCCGAGATAGGAATGTTTCCAACATATTCGGGTCTCTTTGATACAATCATATCATCAATTAAAAATTTCAACTTTTCATCTAAATGTCTAGGTACTAATGATGATTGTAGTGTATCTTTTGAATCGCTTCCGTCTCTGTTATTATTGTTGTTATTGGCGTGGCTATTTGGATTTAAAGAGGTTGTTAATTTGTTTATAAAATTCTTATCCTTTGAATTTTTTCTATCTTTAACTTTTTCTTGTTGTTTATTTGTTGGGGATGTCGAAGAATTGGAATCAATAGAATCTTTTTTATTCTTTGATTTTTTATGGTTTTTATTGGTAACATCGATGTTGTTGTTGTTGTTGTTGTTGTCTAAGCCATTACTATGATGGTGATGTCCTTCGAATTCATTTTCATTGGTTTCGTTAATAGTTAAATTGTCAAGTGTTTGGTTTGTATTATAAAAATCAGATTGAAGTTTTTTTTCTTTTTCTTTTTCTTTTTCTTTTTCCTTTTGTTTTTCCTTGTCTTTAAATGATTTGATTGAAAAGAATCCAATGTTTGGGGTTGAATGTCTTCTCTTCCATCTACCTGGCTTTGGAGAACCTGTTTCACTACCAGAGGATAATTCATCGGTACAAACTTCATCACCCTTAATTTTAGAAACATTTAAGTTTTCTGGTTTACTATTTTTTCTTTGTTGACTTTGTGGTGAGGTTTTTAATTTCTTTTTACTTGAGAATGAAAAAATTTTCTTTTTACTCTTTGTTGGAGTTTCAGATAATGCCGGTTGTTCAACATCTTTATCGAATGTCTCTAAAGATTGAAGTGAATTAGTTGGTGAAATTGAACGACTTGAAAATGATGGTGGAGAGGCATTATTATTATCTTTAATATCTTCATCGGACGAAAATATTGGTTGCTCTGAGGGACTATTTAAAGGATCTTCATCTAGTGTAGTGGAGTTTCTTAAACTTCTTCTTGAAAACGAAACAGGAGTTGATGATTCAAAATTAAATTCGAATGGATCGCTTGTTGACCTTTTATGTTTAGAAGTTGGGGATATCTTATTTTGACTTCCGCCACTCCCATTACTACTATTGCTACCACTACTATTGCTTCTTTTATGACCTTTTCCATTGTGATTGTTTCTATGACCAGTTGATGAAGATGTTTCTTGGATATTTGAATACTCTGAAACTTCACTAGAAACACTTGATACTGAATTTCTTCTACCTTCGGAATATAATGAGTGACTAATCGAAGTATCATCAATAGGAGGAGAAACATTAATTGGTGCTATAAATATACTTTTGTCTTCAAAGTCTTCGGGACTTAATAATCCTTTATATACACATGTTGTAAATTCAATCTTTATAAAATAAAAAATTTTAATATTATATAAAAAAGGAATTTTTATAAAAATAAAATAATATATTTACATATGGCTTAAATTCTTGATCGGCAATTCCTTTCATCGTTGAAGAATATTGTTTTTCTTTTTCTGAATCGGGTTTATTTGCCATATGAGATAAATCAACCTGAAGAGTTGAAATTTTAATTGTTTTCTTTTTTGATTCAACCTATTTTAAAAACAATTATTAATACCTTTTTAGATTTTTATTTGAATGTTTTTTTTTAGGAAAAAATATACTATATACTTTTCTTAAATTAATAATTAAACTTTTTGGGGCAAATTCTTCGCCGCCCTGTTCCGATTTTTGCTTTAAAAATTGACATGGTATTAAAAACTGAGTTGACGGTTTAATATCACCATCACTTTGCATATACACATTTGGTAAAACACCTCTGTGTACACCACGTTTCCATTCAATTTCAAACTCGGTATCCTTTGGATAGGCATAGGATACATTTGAAATTAAATCAACTTTTAATTTAACTGTATATTGGTTATTGCCTCCTTTTTTATTAAATATTTTTAAAGGCATTGTTATTATTTATTGTGATTTTTTTTTTTTATGATTTGGATTTTAAAATAATAATAATACACATTTAATACTAATTTTTTTTTTTTATTACTAAATAATTTTTTTTACAAATTAATTTTTTTTAAAATAATTGAATAATAACAAAAAAAGTAAATGTAATATTACAAATTTTATGTGTAAATAATTTAAGATAGATAGATTAACTTCAATAGAAAATAAATAAAAGTTTTTTTTTTTTAAAGGTTTAAAATGATTTTTATTACTTTTTTTTTTTTTTTTTTTTTATAAAAAAAATAAATTAAATAAATAAATAAATAATAAAAAAACTACAGAGATTTTATAAATTTGGGAGGTTATTTATTTCAATGAAAAAACTTCATATAAATTGATTTGTTATTTATGCAAAGCTGGTAATGGTATTTTTATGTATATTTATGAATAGGTTGTATGAAAAAAAAATAATATACATTAAATAAAAAAAAAAACCCAAAGTTGTTAAAAAATAAATAAAAATTAAAATTAAATTTTATTCGACAAGAGAACGCTATAATAGTGATAAATAATTTAATTAAAAGAAAAATATATTTTTATAAAAACTTTTTTTTTTATTTTATTTTTTTTTTTTTTTTTATTTTTATTTTTATTTTTTTTATATTGCGTGTTAATTAGTAAATAAAAAATTACCTTTTAAAAAAAAAATAAAAAAAATATAAAAAATAAGAACAATCTGTCACATTTTTTTTTAGTGAATTTTTTTTTAATTGAAATTTAGAAAGGCTCCTCCTGTACTTTATTTTATTTTTATTTTAGGTTTTATAATAAACTGTTTTTAAATTACCTTTTAAAAAAGTGTGGGAATTTTCTCAGCGCTGGGTGAAATTTTTTTTTTTGATATTCGGTTATATGAATTT
Organism: Dictyostelium firmibasis; assembly: GCA_036169595.1. Lineage (NCBI taxonomy): Eukaryota > Evosea > Eumycetozoa > Dictyosteliales > Dictyosteliaceae > Dictyostelium > Dictyostelium firmibasis. The sequence continues at coordinate 5,078,414 of CM069765.1, read as the reverse complement.
ATTTTAAAATTATTTAACATTGATTTTTGTTTATACCAAGATATTCAAGATGCTCAGGAATGTTTAAAGCGATTTTAATTGAATCTGAACAGGAAGGATCCTCACCAGATTCATCACAAACGACATGTTGGGTGACGTCAGATTTATTATTGAACCAAACTTCTTGAGGGAGATGATAGAAATTCCAAGCCAAAGCTGGTAAATGTGGTACGAGATCATGGTCATTTACAATTCTAATGTAATTTTGCATGATGGTAGATTCAAAGTATTCTGCGAAAGCGACATCACCAATTCTTGGTGAACCATAGGTATATAAAACCAATGGCATTGTTGTTAATGAACTCTCATAAATATCTAATGCTGCCAATACACTAAGGGCACCACCTAATGAGTGACCTGCCATTATTAATTTATTACAAGTTGGACATGCTTGGAATGTTGAATTCAATAATTGATGTACAATTGGTCTAACTGATTGATAGGCTCTATTAAAACCTGCATGTACTAATGCTCCTGGAAATGCTGGATATGGTTCTGTCTTTGCAAAATTTAAATTTGTAATCCAATTTTCTAATGATTCCATATTTGTTCCTCTAAATGTAATAACAACTAAAATTATAATAATAATAATTTTTTTTTTTTTTTTTTTTTTTATTAATACTACATTATTTGATTTTCAATTTACTTTTATTACATACTTGATTCTTTATCATCTGTTACACCAATATAACCGAATGTTTGAGTTGGGTCATGATTAATTAATTGAACCAATGATAATGGTACAACACTACTATTATAATTACAATATGGACAATTCCAATTTGTAATTTGATCTGGTTCACAATAAGTTGAAAATGAATACTATTTAATTGATTGTTTTTTTTTATTGTATTTTATTATTATTTAAAAATTTAAATTAATAAAAAAAAAAAAAATAAGAAGAAAATTCAAAAATTTATTAATTAAAAAAAAATATTACCATGAGTAATTGGAAAGCAGTTTCCATTGAAAAAGGTGCTTCAGGTGGTGCACTCTTTATTGGGTATTGTCTATCCATTCTAATTGACTCAACACCAAGACACATTACTAATACAATTAAAAAAATGGACACATAAGTCCATATTCTATTTTTAATCATCATTTTATGAAAATAAATAAAATATATATATTATAAAATTTGAAAAAAAAAGTATTTTGATCAAAAAAAAAAATAAAAAAAAATAAAAAAAAAATAAAAAATAAAAATAATTAATATAAAAAAAAAGCAAAAAAAAAAAAAAAATCTCGGGATTTGTAAAAACCCAAACAAATTTGAAATTTCATTCACTAAAATATTTTTTTACGCATATACAATAATAAAATATTTCTAATCACTTTAAAATATTAAATAATCATAAAAAAAAATTAAGTTTTAAAAAATTTATTTAAAAGTTTGAATGTTGACTGAATAGTAATTTTTTATTTTTATTTTTTTATTTTTTATTTTTTATTTTTTTTTTTTTATTTTTTTATTTATTTTTTTATTTATTTTTTTTATTATTTTTTTTATTTTTTTGAAAAAAAAAAAAAAGAGTATTTAGTAATTAGTGAAAGATAAAATTTTGGAATGTGGCGTGTTAAAATAAAAATAAAAAAAAAATAAAAAAAATAAAAAATTATTTGGTGGTTTGGTGAAATTATTATTTTTACAGAATTTTGCAAATTGGGATATTTCCAGTGTAGTGAATTTAATGTTTAAAATAATAAAAAAAAATAAATAAAAAAAAATGTTTTACAAAATTAGTTAAAATGTTATTTTTAACACAACACACACCAACCTAACCTATATTTTTTTTCTTTAAAAAGAAAATAGTAACACTTCATATGCATAGTTTTTTTTAATTATTTTAATTTTATTAAATATTTTGTGGTGTGTGTTACTATTGAATAATTAATATTTTATTTTTATAAACAAATATACTATTTCCAAATTAAGGTTATTTTTCAATTACCTTGATTGGAATTTTTAAAACTTTTTTAAATAAAAATATAATTAATAAAAAAAAAAAAAAAAAAAAAGGAGGTAAAAAAAAGAATAAATAGACATTTTTTTTTTTTAAAATATCATTCAAAATAAAAACAAAAAAACAAATAAAAAACAAATTATTTATTTATTTATTTATTCAAATAACAATTTATATATTTTTAAAAAAAAAAAAATCAAAATTTTTAATATTATAGTTTAATTTAATTATCACAATTATAATACACATATATTTTTTAATATGAGAGTTCTTTCCGTATTATTGGTCGCTCTTTCTGTAGCAGGATCAGCATATTCCCAGTGCTCAGTTAATGGTATGTTGAATAATTTAAAAAAATAAAATAAAATAATAAATATTAATAATAATATTTTTTTAAAAAAATTTATAGATGCAACACCAGCTCAAATTGATTCAACTTATGGGCCAACAACTGGTGGTAATGCTTTAACTTTTAATGATAATTTGGGTAGTAACATTCAAATTGCCAATAACTATGATTTCGTTTCAAATGGTGTAGTTCAACTCAATGGTGGTAATAATTTAGTTTTGACAGGTACATTGAATCCAGTCAATTCATCACTTACCGACAAATTTAGTTTACGTGCTGCTTTCGTTAAATCCGGTGCTCCAAGTGATGTTAAACAAGAGTTGAATTCAAATGCATACAAAGCAAATGGTGGTCCAGTTGATCCAAGTACATGGAGTTTCTATCAAATTATTCCAGAAAAAACTAAAATGGTTAGTTTAACAAATCCAAACGCAGTAGTTACAATGTCTGAAAACCCAAGCACTGCTCTCCAACTTGGTGTTGGTGCCAATGGTAAAAATATTCAAAATGGTGCCTCTGGTTGGTTCCAATTCCAAGCTACCGATGGTACAAACACTGCTCAATCCAATCCAGGTGGAATGGAGGTAGTTGACATTAATATCAATCTTGGTTGTAGTTCAACCTTCGATTGTCAATCCAATACTTATTCAATCTCCAAAGCCTCTATTGATAGTACTTTAACTGATACTCAAGGTGCTCAAGCTCTTTATGTTGATCAAGTTTCATCAGTATTCAATAATCAACAAAAGTTCGATACCTCAGCAGGAACAGTCAATACTATCTCAATTGATCAAACCACTGGTAATCTCCATCTTACTTCAGGTTTCACATCATTAGGTGACCAAACTACCGTTCAATGTGACTTAAGATTCAACCCAGCCCTCCCAAATGCTGATTATATGGCCAAATTAGAATTGAAAAACTCTGCTTACGTTTCAGGTGGTGGTTCAATTGATCCAAATACTTGGGCTTACTACACTGTAAATGCTTCAGGTTCATCATGTACTAGAAATGACGGTACTGCCATTACAATTACCGGTGACCATGATAATATGTATCTCCAATGGGGTAAAGGTGCCAACGGTAAAAACGGTAACTTCGGTCTCTCAGTCTGGTTAAATTATGTCGATGCTGCTCTCACCAATCCATTCTTTGATATCAATGTTGACACTGTCTGTGATAACAACCCATCAACAAGTATGTTTTATTTAAACTTTACTATCTCTTCACCAAAAAATTTCACAACAATCATCAATACTCTTTCTTCTTTAAATATCACACAAAATTCTACTTCGGATAATTATACTTTAACCTATATTCAACAATCAAATATTACATCTTTAAACCCTATCTCTCCTTCACAAACATCATTACATAATAATACTTCTACTTCTATCCCTTCTTTATCATCTTCAAAAACATCTTCTGCCTCATCACAAAACAATATCTCTTCTTCATCACAACACAATATCTCCTCTTCCTCCTCTTCATCAAAAGGTGGATAATAAGTCATCTATCATTTATTAATATTTTACATGTTAAACTAATCCTTTTTTTTCTTTGATAGATCTCCCAGAAACTTCACCACCAACTGCTCCACCAGCTACTTGTCCACCAGGTTGTATTCCAGCAATCCCAGTTGTAAATACCACTGAAACACCAGCTGCAGGTAACAGTGCTTCAAATATTGAAATGTCTAAATTAGTTGTCGCTATCCTTTCTCTCTTTGTTTTAGCTTTCTTCCATTAGATTGTTTGACACTCTAAAAATTCAAACAAAATATATTTTATATGTTTTAAAATTTAATAAATTTTTTTTAGTAATTTATATTTAAAAAAAACATTTATTTTTTTTGTTCAGTAAGATTGATTATTCTTTTTTTTTTTATTAATTTTTTATATTCGTTGAATTCAAATAGTTGCTAACTAAAAATATTATATTTAAAAATCATATTGATTTTGATCAACTTAATTTTTTTTTTATTGATAGATTGAATTTAATAAAGTATCTTGAATTTGATCAGTTAAAGATTCTAAATTTTTGGATCTGTAATCTTGAGTTAATGGTAAAGAATTTAAAGTTGAGACTAAATTATTTGTTGAAACCAATTTTACAATACTTTCTGGTAAATCTCTTAAAAGAGAAGCCTTTGTGATGAGAGCTTCAGACATAAATGAAAGAGATTGTTTATAGGGAGTACTAGTATTTTTGATTTCAGGAGATTGAGTAATCTTTGAAATATCGGACAAAAGATTAACGATTCTAGTGGTAACTTCTTTTAGGTTAACATAGTGTTTAGTACGTTGAATTTCCTCTGCAGAGTTTGAGAGCTGAGAAAGTATTTCTTTGTATTGAATACAAATATCGGTAAATTCTAAAAAGATGGAGCCGCCATATCTCCAAGTGGAGATAAAAGAAGAGTGAGGTTCCAATCTTACAAGTAAATCCTTGAGGGAGTGATATCTCTTTTGAATGATATAGTTTGGACCAATATTTGAGAAAATGATATCATGAATCTTTGGGTATTGGTAAGATTTGAAGAGAGCATCAATTTGATCGTAAATATCGTTGGTGCTGTCATAACCAGAGTACCATGCTTTGGCTTCGTCGATCCAAATCTCTGGAATATGTAATTTTGTGGTGAGGAACACTCTGTCCTCTGGTGTAATGACCGGGGCAGCTCTTGCAATCAATGCTTTAACAGCCTCCTCTCTAACGTGATTGGATTGGTCTGGTGTATGAAGCAAAACATAGATTGACCATTGCCATAGACCCAATCTTTCAAGTTGTAAAGCAAAAGAGCTATGAAGGTTACTTGCATTTGCAAGGTCTGGTTGCTTATTTAAAGATGGGATTGATTTTAAAACTGTATATAAATTCCAAGACAAATGGTAATCCAATAAATCTTGGCCAATATTCTCTGGGTAAAAAATATTCTTAAACTTATCGAAATGAGAAGCAGCACGATTGACGGCGAATAGCTTTAATAATAAGAAACAAATATCATAGTAGTGTTGTTGTTCTTCAATTTGCTTACCGTTATTTGATCTGCTAAGGTATGGTGGTAATGGATAAACTGACCTCTCAGCATTGAATGATTTTTCAAAATTATCAACCGAATCTTCAATATTATATTCTAATGAAAATTTATACCAAAAACTAACTGCAAAACATCTAATCCAATCATTTAAATTCCTATTAATTTTAAAATATTGATTATAATTAATACTAATTCCAAAAAAAGGAAGATATTCTTTTATGAATATTATAATCTACATACTTATAAACCTTATTAACACTACCAGCGACCAAATGTAAAATTTCTAATCTTTTTTCATTTATAAATTTATCGGAACCATTTGAATGGTAGGTACCTAATTGTTTTAAGAGTAAATCTTTACCAGATTCACTTGAGGACCAAATTTGAGACATCATAGTTGCTAATCTAAAATCTTTATTTTCATTTGCTAAATCCGAGGCCTCTTTAATTTGTTTGGCTGTTAGATGAGAGAAGATTTGTTCAAGATAGTTTGAGTTTGTTTTTTTTTTAAGAGAGTCCATTTCATCTCTTACCAATGGAGCAATGACATCTTTTAGCCATTGATTGAGATTTAGCTTTCTGATTGTGTCCTCAGAGTAATTAGAGTTACTATATTTACTACCGTTTCCTTTTAAAACATTACCCCAAAGATTTGAAATTAAACTCCAAATTCTGTTGTAGTAAACGTATTGACTCGATGGAACACCAAGTGTTAATTGTGACTCAATTTGTTCTTGAATATTGGATATCGAGAACCAACCAATGGATTTCAAATTCTCTGGCACTAAAGCACTATGTGAATGATGGTCCTTTAAGAACTTAATGATAGATTCCTTTTTATCCTCCTTTGTGTCGGTTGGTAACTTTTTAATCAACAAAGTCTTTAAGGAGCTTTTGGTGACTGTAATCAATTTACCACCTGGTGCCCAACCAACTCTAAATGATCTTCTCATAAACAATGAAACATCTTGAGTGGAATGATTTAAACGTTCAGTTTTCATTCTATATTGATTGGTTATTGATTCTCCATTTGGTACAATACGATCATAAACTTGTGGATCGATTCTAACCTTTGAGAAATAGTTTTTATTTAATACAACTGTCGGTATTGGTTGTTGTGCCAATGGTTGTTGTGCTAATGATGGTTGAATTTTAGCATTATTTGAAAACATTGTGTCATCAGATTGAATAATACTTTTAGTTGGATTTGAAAGGATTGATATACCAGTCGATTTAAATCTTGAGGACTGAAGTTGTTGTTGTGGATTAAATGTTGAAAACTTTAAAGTATTGGATGATTGAGATGTTGGCTCTGATACCCTTGCAATCTTTGATGGTGTTGTTTCAATTTTATCCGGAATTGGTACAACTGATGGTGCATCGAATAATCCAGACTCTCTATTTGATACTCTTTTAATAAATGGTGTTTTACTATATGTTTTCTTTTGTGGTACTGTTTCATTTTGATTATTTTCATCCTATTATTTTTTTTTTAAAAAAAAAAAAATCATTTGTTAGGATTGTATTTTTTTAAAAAAAAAAAAAAAAAAAAAAAGATATATAAATAAAATGAAATAAAATTAAAAAATTAAAAAGTGTAATATTTTTTTTTAAAAAAAAAGAATTTATTTATAAATTTTAAAAATTATTATATTATAAAATATTATTACTGATTATTGATTATTATATTATTATTATTATTATTATTATTATTATTATTATTATTATTATTATTATTATTATTATTATTATTATTATTATTATTATTATTATTATTATTATTATTATTATTATTATTATTATTATTATTATTATTATTATTATTTGATTGTGATTGTATTGAATGCGCGTGGTGAAAATATTATATTACTGTTGTTACTGTGACGAGAATACAATATATGAGAATGTAAATTTTAAATATAATCCAAAATACTTACACCTGAACCAGTATCAGAATCCAAATCAGAGTCAAAATTATCGAGATTTGCTGTGAATTTTGGTTTGGTTGATTTGGTTGAAGGTTGTTGAAATGTTACTTTTGAAGGTTGTACTTGTTGCTGTTGTTGTTGCTGTTGTTGTTGCTGTTGTTGTTGATCATCTTCATCAAAATCTGGTGCTGAATATTTACTAAAGTGTTTTACAGTGAATACCCAAGTACCATTTGATCTTGAATAAGATACAAAACCGCAATCAGATTTTGCTGAAACTTTCTTTAATGCATTTTCATATTTTTCTAAAATGATACCATCCTCTTTAACAACTTCACCATTCTTATTCTTTGGCCAACAATTCTCCAATGTTACAACGGCATCACGATTTAAACCATATCCAATGTCTGGTTTGGTTTCTTCATCCTTATAAACTGATACCTCTCTTGGTTCAATATCTACAATATCGTCTAAATCCAAACCTATTAAATTTGTTGAACCTGGGAAATAAATCGAACCACAACCATCTCTTGAAATTGTAAAACCTTGAACTGATGATAATTCTTTATCAGATTTCTTTGATAATTCTTTAATTGATGGAACACATTGGTATCCTTCTCTTGTTAGTTTTGGTGCATTTGCATTTACAAATTCTTTTTCTTTAATTGGTTTTGGTGGTTGTTCTTGGTGTTGTTCTTTTTGTTCTTTTTGTTGTTTGTTTGATGATGCAGAGTATTTATCACCATTAGGATTATCGGATGTTGAAGGTGGTGATTGATTATTTCTTGAATTAAATTGAGCTGAAATATTATTATTGATGTTACTTGATTGACTATTATTACCGCCAGTATAAAGTGATGAAGATGGTAAACCATTATTTTGATGATCATTAAAGTTATTGGTATTAATATTTTTGTTATTAAATAGTGATGAACTCTTTGTATTCAATGATCTTAAAGAATCCTCTGTTTCATTTGTAGTGTTGATGTTTAATGATTTCGAATGTTTAGTAATGAATTTATCGATTGGGAATAAACCATTTTGATTCTGTAAAACAGAAAAACCCAAATCCACATTGTTTGGACCTCTTCTTGGTACTAACTTTGTGGTTGATTTTGGAATGTAACCGTGGTGTGATAAAGATCTTTGAGTGTAGGAAGGTGGTGAGACAACTTTTGAGGTTGAAGTGAGATCCTTTACAAAGGTTGCAAATGGTGCTGGTGATGACACTGGGAAATATGGAGATGCTGAATTGATTTGGTTGTTCAATTGAACAATGGTAGATTGTTGTTGAAGTGGTTGTTGTGGTTGTTGTGATTGTAACATTGATCCTTGTGGGAGTTGTTGGGTTTGTTGGGTTTGACCCAATCCTAATCCTAAGGTCGGCATACCTGACAATTGAGTACCTGGTTGACCCAATGTATTTCCAAAAAGTCCACCTGATAAACCTTGATTGGCTGTTGCTGTTGGTTGTGTTAAATTTCCAAATAGTCCACCTGATAGACCTTGATTAGCTGTTGCTGTTGGTTGTGTTAAATTTCCGAATAACCCACCTGTTGCGGTTGGTGTTGTACCTAAACCTCCTAATCCGCTAGTTCCAAAGAGTGATGTTTGGGTGGTTGGTTGTGTTGAACCGAAAAGTCCACCTGTAGTTGTTGATGGTGCTGAACCAAATAATCCACCGGTGGTTGGTGTTGTACCCAAACCCAATCCTCCGGTCGTACCGCTAGGTCCAAATAATGAAGTTGTTGGTTGTGCTGTTGGTTGAGCTGAACCGAAAAGACCACCTGTAGTTGTGGAGGATGGTGCTGAACCGAAAAGACCACCAGTCGTGGATGGTGCTGAACCAAAAAGACCACCTGTAGTTGTGGATGGTGCTGAACCGAAAAGACCAGTACCTGTGGTTGTTGTAGTTGCACCTGTATTACCAAAGAGGGAGGTTTGAGGCTGTTGAGCTTGTCCTGGTTGTGCTGAACCAAATAAACCAGTGGATGGTTGTGCTGAGCCAAATAAACCAGTACCTGTGGAAGGTTGTGCTGAACCAAATAAACCAGTGCCTGTTGTTTGTGTAGGTTGTGCTGAACCAAATAAACCAGTGCCAGTGTTTGCTGGTTGCGTTGAACCAAATAAACCAGTACCAGTGTTTGTTGGTTGCGCTGAACCAAATAAACCAGTGCCAGAGGTTGGTGTTGAGCCAAATAAACCGGTTTGTTGAGCTGGTTGAGTTGAACCAAACAATGAAGTTCCAGTGGTTGATGTAGTTTGACCAAATGGTGAGGCACTAGTAGTGGTTTGAGTAAATGGTGAAGTTGTTGATGGTTGATTTTGACCAAATAATGAAGTGGTTTGTTGATTTGGTTGTGTTGAACCAAATAAACCACCAGTTTGTTGATTTTGTTGAGTTGAACCAAACAAACCACCAGTTTGTTGATTTTGTTGAGTTGAACCAAATAAACCACCACCAGTTTGTTGGGTTGGTTGTGCTGAACCAAACAATGATGAGCCGGTTGTATTGGATGGCATTGAACCGAATAAACCACCAGTTTGTTGAGGTTGTTGAGTTGAACCAAAAAGGCCACCACTTTGTTGAGTTGGTTGCGCTGAACCAAACAATGATGAGCCGGTTGTATTTGGAGCTGTTTGATTAAATGGTGAAGATGTGGTTTGACCGAATAAACCTCCACCTGCAGATGTTTGAGTATTAAATGGTGAGGTTGAAGTTTGAGTGTTTGGAGTGGAACCAAATAGAGAAGTTGTTCCTGTGCCACCAGTCTTGTAGACTATATCTTTTCTATGAGTAATATCTTCGAATCTTAATTCCTCAAAGGATCTATCGCTATATTGTGGCATGGCCGTGATAGAAACGAATGTGTTGGAGTCAATTGTAGTCTGTTGATATGGAATTGGTGTACCTGGTTGTTTTTGAGTTGTTGCCCCGAAACTACCATTACCACCACCACTGCCAAATGGACTTGATGAAGTGGTACCACCACCAAATGGACTTGATGAACCAAAGCTACCACCTGTTCCACCACTTAATTGAGTACCTGTATTAGTGGAGCCAAATCCACCACCAAATGGACCACCACCAGGAGCACCTGATAGTAATGATGGTTGTGTTGTTGTAGTTGCACCAAATCCACCACCAAATGGACTAGAGGCTTGTTGTGTAGTTGTTGCTGATGATCCAAATAATCCACCACCACCACCGCCACCACCACCACCAAATGGACTTGATGTTGGTTGTGTAGTTGTTGTTGATGTTCCTCCGAATCCACCGCCAAATGGACTTGGTGTTGGTTGTGTAGTTGTTGTTGATGTTCCAAATAATCCACCACCGCCTGCGCCACCACCAAATGGGCTTGTTGTTGATTGTGTGGCTGATGGTGCTCCAAATCCACCAAATCCACCATATCCACCTGTTGTTGGCTGTGTTGTAGTTGTTGTTTGACCAAATCCTCCAAAACCTAATGTGTTAAAATAAAAGGAAAAATATTAATATTATGGATTGTTTATTATTTTGGCTATATATCTGTATGAATGTCTATCTATGATCCATTTATGTGTATTTGTACTTACCAGAAGATGGGGCTGTTGAACCAAACAACGAAGTTGTAGGTGCGGTTGAAGGTGCACCGAATGGTGATGCAGTTGCAGCTGGTTTTGCACCGAATCCTCCAAATTGACCACCAAACATATCTATGTATATATATTTAAAATAATAAAAATAACAATAATACTAATATAAAATGTATAATATTTTAAAAGTTTTTTGTATTTTTTTCTCTTGATTTTTTTTCTTTTTTTTTTTTTCTAAAGATAGCAGTAAAGTTTTGTCAAGTCTTTTTAAATTCTTTTTCTCAAATATATTTTAATTTCTCAAAACTAATTTAATTTTTTGAGGTTTTTTTTTTTATTATATATATATTGAAAAGAACTAAAAAACGATTGATCTCTTAGGCTTGTTGCAAAAAAAAGAAAAAAAAATGAACAAAAAAAAAAAAAAAAAAAAACTTTTTTGAAAAAAATAAAAAAAAATTTGAAAAAAATGAAAAAAAAAAATAAAAAATAATGAAAAAAAAAATTTGAAGAGAAAAATTCTGTTTTTATTTAATTTATTTTTCTTTACTATAAATATTTATATTATAATTGGATAGATTTAATATACAGTTTGACAAAGAGGTTTGAAAATAATAAAATGAAAAAAAAAAAAAAAAAAAATTTTATACTCAAAGGGAGGTAAAAATTTTGCATTGAAGAATTTTTATGAATATTCACCCAAAATTCTTTCTCATTCTTTTTTTTTTTATGGAATTTGGGAAGATTCTAAAAATATCTTTTTTTTTTTTAATTTTGTTCACATTTGGTTTTTTTTTTTTATTCTCCATAATCTTTTTTTTTTTTTTTTTTTCTTTCTTTTTTCCAATCACACTTATAAGTAATTGGTTTAAAAGATTGAGTTTTCTGAACTATTATTTTTGTGTTTCAAATGATTAAAAAAAAAAAAAAAAATTTAAAAAAAAATAAAAAAACCCTAGAATATTTCTTTAAAAAAAAAATAATTAAAAAAAAAAAAGAATAATATTCTTAGAATATTTATTTATTAAAAAAAAAAATTTGGAAAAATGGTTTATATAGCGGACTTTATAAAATAAATTAAAAGAATAACAATTTTGATTTTGATTTTTCATCGATACTATTAATATGATCAGTTGGTAGTCTTGGTGTACTACTTGCACTGTTTGGACCGTCTGGATGATTTATATTTAAATGGCTTAGTAAATCTCTCATTGATGGAAGTTTATCCTCTTTTATATTATTACAATTATTGTTATTATTTGTTTGATAAATATGGGGTGTATTATTATGGTGATGACAATTTTCATTATTATTATTATTATTATTATTATTATTATTATTATTATTATTATTATTATTATTATTATTATTATTATTATTATTATTATTATTATTATTATTATTATTATTATTATTATTATTATTATAATTATTATTGTTATTATTATTGTTTTTATTATAATTATTGTTATTATTATAGTTATTATATTCTTCATTTTTATCAATATAGTTACAATGGTCATGAGGTGACGATAATGGTGGAGATGGTGAATGACTTAAATATACATGTTGATTATGAGGCGACAATGGTTGTCTTGGAGATGAACCCATATAGTTTTCATTATGAGTTTTTAATAAACGTGGAGATGGTGTTATAATACAAGGTTTGATGGATGATTGGTGGTGAGGTGAAAAAGGTGGGGATTGAGGAGTTGGCGGAGAATTTGAGTAAGAGTCTACGGCACTACCATTTGTTAGATTATTGCCATAGGGTACTTCTGGAATGGATTGTAAAAAGTTATTGCTACTCTTTCCACTGTGTAAACTTGGAGATGATCCATAGTGGGGCGAGTGGGACGTATGATGAGGTGAATGAGGCATATGAGGTGAATGAGGCATATGAGGTGAATGAGGCATATGAGGTGAATGAGGCATATGAGGTGAATGGGGCATATGAGGTGAATGGGGCATATGAGGTGGATGTGGAGATAAATGAGGCGAATGTGGCATATGCGGAGATTGAGGCATATGAGGTGAATGGGGTGGATGTGGAGATAAATGAGGCGAATGTTGAAGTTGTTGATGACGGTGTATATTTGAAATTGGAATATAAAATTGTGGAGTTTGTGATGGTTGGCGAGGTGAGGATGAACTTTGTGGTGAAGATGATGGTGAGGAGGGTTCTTGTTGTTGTTGTTGCTGCTGCTGTTGTTGTTGTTGTTGTTGTTGTTGTTGTTGTTGCTGTGGTTGTGGTTGTTGTGGTTGTTGTTGTTGTTGTTGTTGTTGTTGTTGTTGTTGTTGTTGTTGTTGTTGTTGTTGTTGTTGTTGTTGTTGTTGTTGTTGTTGTTGATGTTGTTGAAATTGTTGTAATTGTTGGTATTGTTGTTGGTATTGTTGTTGTTGGTTTTGCTGTTGCTGTATTGTTGTTTGTTGTTGAATATGTTGTTGTTGGTATGATTGATATGCGGCTTGGTATGATGGAACATTTGGGAGTGATAATCTTCTTTCTGTTTGTCTTGGTGTATGAAATGGTGATTGATCGGCTGAATGAGGATGTGAAGGAACTCTTGGTGATTGTGAAACTCTGGGAGAATAGGAAGGTGATATTGCACCTTTTAGATTTAATCCTAATGGACCTCTACTATATGGATGAAAATGGGTATTTGGTTTTTGGAATGCACTACTTTCATTAGATGACTCATAAATATGCTCTGGCGAAATTGGTCTGAAATATTGTTGTGGTTGTTGTTGTTGTTGTTGTGGTTGTGGTTGTGGTTGTGGTTGTGGTTGTTGTTGTTGTTGTTGTTGTTGTTGTTGTTGTTGTTGTTGTTGTTGTTGTTGTTGTTGTTGTTGTTGTTGTTGTTGTTGTTGTTGTTGTTGTTGTTGTTGTTGTTGTTGTTGTTGATGTTGGTGTTGATGCTGTAATAATTGTTGTTGTTGTAATTGTTGCTCTTGTTGTAAAAGCAATTGTTGCTGATGTTGTTGTAATATTTGTTGTTTTTGATGCGCCTTTGGATCAAACTTCCAGTGTGAAACAAAATTTTGTAGGGATGGTGTTGAGTTTCTTCTCCCTCTATTGAACTCTGGTGTGCTATTACTTTCATTAGTTTGTGATGAAGAACTTGTTGATGGGGGTTGTGTTTGTTGGTTTTGCTGTTGTTGCTGTTGTTGCTGTTGTTGGGAATTTGCTTGTTGTGATGCAGTTGTTGGTGATATAGGTTGTGTATTATTGGTGCTATTGTTGTTATTGTTACTATTGGCAGTTGAAGGTTTAAATCTCCAATGTAACATAAACGATTGTCTTTTTCTATCATTTTCTAAATCTTTTTCTTTTTCTTTTGGATCTTTTACAGGTTTAGTTGGTGTCGATATGGTCGTAGTAGTATTTGTATGTTCAAAAACTTCTTTTTGTTTTGGTACTTCTTGATTGGCTTCATTTGAATCTGATGTTTTCTTTGGGGTTTTTGGTGTTTTTGGTGTCTTTGGGGTTTTTGGTGTTTTTGGGGTGTTTGGAGATGAAGATGCAGATGATCGATCAAGTTGACTCAATTCGGTTGCTATCAATGAAAATAATCCATTGGCTTTTTTATTAGTTGTTGTTGGTGGTACTACAGATGTTGAAATTGGTGAAGATGATGACGATACTGGCGATGATGTTGATAATACAATAGGTGATGAAGATTCTGATATTATTGCAATGTTATCTTCGTCAACATTTTCAATATCGTTTGATGAGCAGCTGTTTTTACTTGATCCACTTTGTTGTGAACTTAATAGTAAAAGTGCTTCCATTTTTTTTTTTTTTTTTTTTTTTCAAAAATCTTTTTTTTTTTTTTTTTATTTTGTGTATTTCTAAAAAAAAAATTATAAGAATATTTTATTGTATTTTTTTTAAAAAAAAAAAAAAATGGTTATAAGAAAATTTTATTTATGAGAAAATATACAATTTTGATAATCTATTATATATATATTTTTTTTTTTTTTTTTTACAATTTTTGGAAAATCACATAATATAAATTTTATTAGAAAAAAAAAAAAAAGAAAAAAAATGTTAATATATTGTATAAGCTTTATATAACCATCAATTGATAAAAAACCAAAAAAAAACAATAACAAAAATTTTAAAAAAATAACAAAAGTAAAAGAAAAAAAATGAATTCTTTCTCTTTTTTTTTTTTTTTTTTTTTTTTTTCAGTATGCGAAAAAAAAAAATAATCAAAAAGAGAGTGCACACGAGAAAAAAATTTTTAACATTTTGACATACTAAATATAGATGTTGACCTAAATAGATGGCATTTTACAAATGGTCTTTTTTTTTTTTCATATTTTTTATTTTATTTTCTTTTTTTTTTTTTTTTAATTTTTACTTTTGATATTTTAATGATTGGGGCATTATGTATTATATTTTTTTTTTTTTGTGTGTTTTTTTTTTTATTGTTTTGCGAGCGCAAGGCAAAGAGATTTTTTTTTTTTATTTATTTTTTTTTTTTTTTTTTAGTTTTTATTGTTAAATCAAAAAAAAAAATTAGAAAAATTGATACACTACCAAAATAAATCGTTTCTTTGAACCTATTTGAAGTTGGATTTTTTTTTTTTTTTTTTTTTTTTTTTTTTTTTTTTTGAATATAACAAAATAAAATAAAATATAATAAATAAAATAAATAAATAAATTATAGTACAGAATGAAAAAAAAAAAAAAAAAAAAATGTATATATATTGATAAAAACAAAAAATAAAATTAAAAAAAAAACAAACAAAAAAAAAATTATTTGTTTTAATAAAAATTATTTTTTATTTTTTTTTTTTTTGTAATGATTTTTTATGATTTTTTTTCATTTAATTTAAACACCCACACACTTTCACACAAAAATGTTGACTTTATAAGGGGTTTATTAATTGAAATGCAATTAATTGTTTTATTTTAAAAAGGTGGTGCATGAGTTTATAATCTTTTTTTTTTTAATTTTATTTTTATTTATTTTAAAATATTTCAATTTTTTTCAATAATGATCATATCATGACAGAATACTAATAGAGGTAATAAAATCACAGAATATTTTAATTTATTATTATTATTATTATTATTATTATTATTATTATTATTATTATTATTATTATTATTATTATTATTATTATTATTATTATTATTATTATTATTATTATTATTATTATTATTATTATTATTATTATTATTAAAATTTATATAAAAAAAAATAAAAAACAAAATTACATAATAATTGACCCTGACAATAAAAAAAAATAGAAAAAATTTGTGTTTACCTTGAATTCAAAATTTTTTTTTTTTTATTTATTTACTATAGTTTTTTATTAATTTAAAAATATTTATTTAATTAATTATATATATTTGTTTTATTTTAAAATTCTATTTTACAAAAAATTAAGAATAAAGAAAGAATATATTTTTTTTTTTTTATTTGAATTTTTTATTATTTTTATTATTATTATTTTTTTTTTTTTTTTTTTATTTTTAATTAAATAAAAATGATGAAAAAAAGAAAACGTAAATCAAAACCAGTTATTTTATTTTTATTTTTATATATTTAATATTTTGTATCATGATCTCACACCTACCCACACAAGTTTTGTTTTAACTTTAATCTCAACGATAAGAGGTTTAAATCACCACCGCACATTAAATTCAATCACTCACCCACCTAAAAATTTTTTTTTTCTTTTTTTTCACACAGCCAAACTTGTGCCACCTCTTTTTTTTTTTTTTATTTTTTTTTTTTTCATGAAAATAGACCCCTTTGAAAGACAATTTTACCCCATTATTAATTAAATCAAAATCAAAATCAAAAAAAAAAAAAAAAAAAAATTATGTGATATTTTTATTTTTTAGAAAATGAAAAAATTAATAAAAAAATAAAATTAAATAAAATAACTGAATTTTTTTTTTTTTTTTTAAATCTATAATTAGAAAAAAAAAATTGAAATCATCAATATTGGCAATATATGTATGTTTTTATATGAAATTCTATATTAATACCACTTTACAATCCAATCAATGCAAAATTATAACAACAACAACAACAATAGAACAACACAATAAAAATAACAATAACAACAACAACAACAACAACAACAACGATATCAATAATATTTTTTTTTTTTTTTTGAAATGATTACTGTGGTTGCTATTATTTTTGGCATTTTACAAGTTTAGTTTTTAAAATTTTTTAATATTCAGTAAATATTTATTGTTGCTCAGTACTACTCATTCAAGATGTGAAACACAAATTGTGTGATGTTTTTTTGATTGATAAAAGGTTGAAATTGGGTTTATTTTTAATTTTATTGATTTATTAATTTATTTATTTTAATTGTAATTGATTTAATTAATGTTTCTTGTTTATCAGAGTGTAACCCAAGTTAACTTTTATAAGTTGATCACCCACATTGGGAGTTTCAATCTATTCATAGATTTTTCAAATTGGTTTTTTCCATTCCTTTTTTTTAATCTCTTCATAAAATCTCACAACCACCACAATTATAAGTACTTAAAAAAAAAAAAAAAAAAAAAAAAAAAAAAAAATACATGATTGTTATTTTTTTTTATTTTTATTTTTTTTTATTTTTTATTTTTTTTTAATGGTGTTATTAATTTATTTTTTTATTAGGTTTGTGTATTATAATAATATCTCAATTGTGATTTAAAAATCATCGTATTTTTACATTATATTTACTAAAATATATATATATAATATCTCGTTATTTTGTATCAAAATTAATATTCTATTTTTATTAGCACTGTCAATGATTGGTTTTTTTTTTTTTTTTTTTTTTTTTTTCTTTTTATTTTTTTTTTTTTTTAATTATAATAATCAAAATTTTTTTTTTACATAATGAAAGAAAAAAAATCTAAAAATATTGATTAAATTAAGAAAAAAAATTTTTAAATTTTATTTTTTTTTCTTATTTTTTTTTTTTTAATCAAAATTCAAAAGGAAGATCTTATTATTTATTATTTTTTTCTTTTTTTAAAAAAATAATATCTTAATTTATTTCAATTTTTTTAAAATAAAAAAAAAGAAAAAAAAAAAAAAATCAAAAAATGCAATGATTAAACAGATTCAATCTTTTCTCAAAAATTGGGAATTTTTTTTTTTTATAAAAACATAAAAAAAAAAGAATTTTCCAAATCCAAACACCACCATTGATAAATATTGGGTTACCATTAATTAATTAATTAATAAATTAATAATTAATTAACCGAATGATTATTATAAAATTTGGGTGGATATTGGGAAAATATTAAAAGAGAAACATCTGTTTTTTTAAAAAGAAATTTGGTTTTATTGATCCTTTTTAATGTTGGCAAAAAACAAAAAAAAAAAAAAAATTATAATAAAAAAAAGGAAAAAATATCACACCAATAAAAGGTTTCCTTTTTTTCTTTTAATGTGTTTGTTGTGTTGTTTAAATTTATATATAAATATTTGAATGCCTTTTGGTACCTTGTAAAAGGAAATTGAGGTTATGAAGATTATTGGGTGAATTTTTTTTTTTTTTTATTAAATCAAAAAACTCTAGGCTTCGAAAACCGAATTATCTGGGCCATCCTTTTCTTTTAGAGGCAAACCCCATATTTTATGTGAATTAAATTTTGTGGTGAATTGTGATTTATTCCAAGATAAATAAGCTTTATTCTCTTCTGTCACATTGTATGCTTTGGTAATATCCAACTTTTCGTTCGAAAAACTTTTTTTTTTCAAAAAAAAAAAAAAAAATGGTAAATATGGTGAGTATGAAATAATTTTTTTTTATTGTAAAACATAATTAAATGAAAAACCTAAAAAAACCTTTAGAAAATTAAATACTTACTATGTATAGTGTGGATCATAAACACTTGAATTTTTATTAATTATATTTCCATTCGGTCTATTATTGCTATTTCTATTATTATTATTATTATTATTATTATTATTATTATTATTATTATTATTATTATTGTTATTATTATTATTATTATTATTATTATTATTATTATTATTATTATTATTATTATTATTATTATTATTACTATTATTATTATTACTATTATTATTATTATTACTATTACTATAATTATTATTATTATTATTATTATTATTATTAATACTATTATTATTATTATTATTATTATTATTATTATTAATATTATTATTATTATTATTATTATTACTATTATTGATATTATTATAATTAATATTGTTATTGTTGTTACTATTATTATTACCATTACTATTATTATCACCATTACTATTAGTATCATCATTATCACTATCATTATCATTATCATTCATAAAATTACTATTATTATAATTATTATTAATATTATTATTGCTATTTATATTATTATTGTTAATGGATGAATTTACAGTTGTATCATTGAAGTTAATTATACCACCAGCGCCACCAGCGCTAAGTGAAGAAGGTGATGAAGTATGAAGCAAATTTGAAAAAATTGGAGGTGTGTTAACAAGGGTAGTTGGTGTCATTGGTGGTGATTTTGGGGGAGGTGCAACATTTTTACCCCATTGAACCTTTAAACGTGTATTACCAACTGGATAATTATTTAATCCAAATGCAGCTTCTGCAGATTCTCTATTTACAAAATTAACAAATGCACTAAATTTATTTGCTAACATTTTTATATATGATATTTCACCATAGGCTCCAAAAATGCTAATGAGTGAATAAATAAATAAATAAATAAGTGAATGAATCAATGGGTCAAAATTATTATTATTATTATTATTATTATTATTATTATTATTATTATTATTATTATTATTATTATTATTATTATTATTATTATTATTATTATTATTATTATTATTATTATTATTATTATTATTATTATTTATTATTTATTATTTATTATTTATTATTTATTTATTAAAAATACATACGTTTGTAATACACCTTCATCAATATAATGATCTAGTTGCGATACATAGATCGCAGTATTATTTGGATCAGTTGAAGTTAGATCTGGTATTGTTGAAATTTGACTATTTAATCTTTTATGAGTTGGATTATTTACTTTGATTGGTTTATTATTTATATAGAAACCATTCATATCAATGAGTGCTTTATCTTTTTCAATATCGCTTGCAAACTTTACAAAACCATAGCCTCTAGATATACCAGTTGCACTATCCATAATTACTCTTGCACTTCTAACTGATGGATATCGACCTTGAAATGTAGTCAATAATTGTTGATCTGTTACATCTGTTGATAAATCTCCAATGTATAATGACAAGTCACTAATATTATAGTTATAGGTAAATTAAGTGATGAGTTGATAAAATAAATGAAGATATAAATATCAATACAAACCTATCTGATTGTTGTTGTTGCTGTTGCTGTTGCATTTGTTGTGGAAATCTACCATATTGTTGTTGCTGTTGTGGAGGAAGATGTCCCATCATACTCATTTGTTGTTGATGAAGATGATGTTGTTGGAATTGGTTTGGGTGTTGCATATGTCCCATCATTCCCATACCTTGTTGATATTGCCCATAGTATTGGTTATTATATTGTGCTTGTTGTTGTTGCTGTTGTTGCTGTTGTTGTTGAAATTGATTAATTCTATTATTATTATACATTCCTCTTGTTTTTATTTTGAAAAAAAAATATAAAAAAATAAAAAAATTGAAAAAAAAAATAAAAAAAAATAAAAAAAAATACACTATTCCTGCCGTTATACAAAATAAAAAAAATAAAAAAAAAAATAAAAAAATAAAAAAAACAAATATTAATTTTTTTTTTTTTTTTTTTCAAACATTTTTTATTTTCAATTTTCAAAAAAAAATACCATTCCTTTTTATTTATGTATAATGAAGTTCAAAAAAAAAAAAAAAAAAAAAAAAATTTGTTTTAAATTCATTAAAAAAAAAAAAACCCTTTGATTTTTTTTTATTTTTTTTTTCAAATTTATTATTTAATTTACAACCAATCAAGTTTTTTAAAGAATAAAGTTAAAATAGAACCTATTGCAACCATAATCATCATTAAAGAGATAAAAGCAGAAAAAGAACTTTCACCTGTTGAATCTGGGTCAGCTTCGCCCGGTAAACGAACGTTCATACCAAATATAGCAGCAATTAGATTAAGAGGCATAAAAATAACAGATAATGATGAGAACTTTCCCATACTTATATTTAATGCATGGGATTCCTCATTCAATACCAGTGATACCTTTGAAATATAAATATTACTAATATTCTCCAATAACTCTTCTGCCATCTTTATCTTTTGTTTTAATCTAACCGTTCTATCTTTAATATTACTAAGATGAATTCTATCCTCTTTATTAATTGTTAATCTTATCAAAGATGACAACATATCACTAAAAAAAAAAAAAAATTAATATATTTCTTATTATTAATATCAAATCACACAAATGTATAATTAAAGTTTATCAAACTTACTTTTTAATAAAAATCCAAGATAATAAATTCGTAGATTTTCTAGTTGCTTTACCTAAACGAACATATAACTCAGAGTGATGAGCAGCATCTTCTGATAGAGTGAATTCATCTAAAACGTTGACTTCCTTCATTAACTGGTCAGATAACTCTGAATAGATTTCATTGAACGATTCGAAAAACGTTGATACTATCCATTGAGATGTGGCAATAATACCACTCTCTAAATAACGAAAAGCATTAAATACATCCTCAATCGAATCTAATGGATGTTCATGAAAGATCAATACGAAATTTGAAAATTGCACCATATAGATATTCGATTGTACCAAATCTGTGTAGGAGTAAATGGTTTCAGACGTTGATATGAATGTATAGTTTGAAAATTCTTCACATTTCTCTGTTGAATCCTCTGATGTAATATCTTCGAATGTCAAATGGTGTATTGAGTATAGATTGCAAACCATTGAAATCTCTTCATCTGATAAACCCTCTAAATCAATCCAATATACCTTTTCATCTTTGTTTTTCTTTTTATTTCTAACTATATCATCATAATCATCACCATCACCTTCACCTATAGTGGTTTGCTGATTCTTATCACCCACTCCACCACTACCACCAATACCACCACTACTATTTTTAACTCTTCTGCTAACTAATGAACTATTACTTCTTTGATGATTACTAAATTCTAATAAACTATTTGTACTATTTGTAAAATCCGGATTTGTATTTAAATAAAATGAACCACCACTAGTTAATGATTTTAATTGATTGGCAGTTGGATTAATTAATGGTGATTTTAAACCAATAGAATCATCAACCAATGGTGAAGTTGGTAAAAATGATGACATACTAGTTCCTAATAAGCCGTCATTATTGATATCGTCACTATTAATATTATTATTATTATTATTATTATTATCATTGGGTATAGTTGTTGTAGTTGTAGTTGTTATAGTTCTTGGAGTTGGTATTGGGCTATTTACAGAGACCATAACAATTTGGGGGTTTTGAAAATCTGTAACACTTGGTGTATTCCTAATCGTATGTCCTCTTTCCTCTATTAGTTCATTTGAAAATTTTATAAACTCTTGAAATGAATATTCATCTTTATAATCTGTTTCTTTATTAACAATCCTAATCTTTAATTTTTTAATATTACCCTTTGCAAAATTATTATTATTGTTATTACTATAATAATTATTATCATTTTTACTATTATTATCATTGTTATCATTTTTACTATTATTATCATTATTATCATTATTGTTTTCATTATCACTTTTGTTTTTTTCTATGCTAACTTCTTTATTTAAAGCATTATCACCATCTCCTTCTACACTACCACAACTTTTATTATTAATTGGACTGCCATCTTTAGAGGTTGTTAATAATTTATCCATTGTTTTCTTTGTTTTATTTTTTTACTTTTAATTCAAACTTTAATATTTTTATTTTTCATTTATATTATATAAAGGAGTAAAAAAAAAAAAAGGAGATGTTTGAAGTTTTTTCTTTTTATTATTATATTATTGTTTTTTAATAACTATGTATTCCACACAAACAAAACAAAACAAAAAAAAAACAAATAAACTATGTGTTATTATCACACTAATACTATTGGGATATGAAATAGTTAGCACATAGATGTATCTTGGTAGATTTTGTGTGTTTATTAAAAAAGAAAAAAAAGAAAATAAAAAAAATATAAAAAAATAAAAAAATAAAAATAAAAAAATAAAAATAAAAAAATAAAAAAAAAAAAAAAAAAAAAATTTTTATTTAAATTTAAAAATTTAGTCAAAAAGTATGAAAAAAAAACTCACAGGATGCTTTTTTTTTTATTTATAAAGGGATTTGATCACAGAAAAAAACCTGGTGAAAAATAAATAAACACAACCAATAACAATAAATATAAACTATTTATACAAAATGAATTTTATAAAATTGGTCGATTAAATTAATTCAAGTTGGGTTATTTATTATTATTATTATTATTGTTAATATTATTATTATTATTATTATTATTATTATTATTATTATTATTATTATTATTATTATTATTATTATTATTATTATTATTATTATTATTATTATTATTATTATTATTATTATTATTATTATTATTATTATTATTATTATTATTATTATTATTATTATTATTATTATTATTTGTTTTTGTTATTTTTAGTTATTTTATTTTTTTCATTTTTTTTATTTTTTTTTATTTTTTTTATTCTAATAAAACTACCACCTAAAGCGAGACAACGGCCCAATAAGGAATTTCATTACATTGGCTCAAAAATTCACAATTGAGCCAAAAAAAAAAATTTATATTTATAAATTTTTTTTTTTTTTTTTTTTTTTAGATTTTTTTTTTTTTTTTCGTGCTCGAAAATAACTTTTTTTTTTTTTTTTATTTATATTTTTATTTTTATTTTTAAATTCATTCCTATTTATTACCAACACTAAAAAAGTTATAATAAGCAAAAAGTAAAAAAAAAAAAAAAGCAAACCAACAAAATAGAACATTACAAAATTACAATAATTTAAATTGCTTTTCTTTTTTTTGCAATCCTTTTCTTAAATTTTATTATTATTATTTATTTTTCCAATTTTTTATTTATTTGCTCACAAAAATTAACATTACTTTTGAAAGAAGTGAGAAAAAAAAAAAAAAACAAAAAAAAAAAAAAACAAAAAAAAAAAAAAAAAAAGCAAACACATCATTATAATGTTTCTAAATAAAAATGGCGGGAAATTTTTTAAACGCAGAATATTTTATCTTTTAGTTATATATTTTTTATTTTTTATAAATTTAATCCAATGTGATATAGTTATAAAATGGGATAACCCTATAGAATCAGATATAACAATATCTGTTGGTGATCAAGGTAAATATTTAATTTTATTTTTTTTATTATCATTATTATTTTTTTTTTAGTTGAAAAAGATATTAATATATTATTATTTACTTTAGTAACATGGGTAACTACAGATGGATTACAACATACAGTAACATCAATTAGATCAATTGATATAATTAATAAAGAAGAGATATTGATGAACCAAATCAATAGTAAAGAGATTAATAATAATGCAAACTTAAATTACTATACTAATAGTAATAATAAATATTTTCAAATTATAAACTCATCAACTTTTTCAAAGGATTCATATACGAAAAGTAAACATTCAGTTACTTTCACTCGTGAAGGTATTTACACTTATCATTGTAAATATCATAATCAAACAATGATTGGTTCAGTTAGGGTTTTGTCTTCATCCTCTTCAATCTCAAATGATATTGATCGTAATCAAAACTCTAAAAAACAATTACTTAGTTTAGTATTTGCAACTTTATTAGCACTTTTAATATTTTTTGTACTCTCTTAAAGAGATTAGAAAATAAACTAAATATACAAATAATAATAAAAAAAAAAAAAAAAAAAAAAATCAATCGAAACAATTTATCAGAAGTGTATTATAAAACAAACAGACAAAAAAAAAAAAATAAAAAAAAAAAAAAATAAAATAAATAAATTATTTATTTGTAAAGATACTATATTAATAATCCAATTCGAATATTTTTATGTGTGTTAATTTTAATTTTCTTGAAAACTTTTTTTTTCAAAGAACTCTTCATTTTTTTTTTTTTTTTTTTTATTTTCAAAAATCAATTTTTTTTATTTTTTTTATTTTTTTTTATTTTTATTTTTATTTACTTTATAAAAAAAAAGAGATATAACATTTTATATATTTATATAATGCTTAGCGAGCATCGACATCAACAACCACAACCAGAGCAACAAGAAATAGAAAGGGAAAGACGAGAAAGAAATGAAAAAGAATCACTCATTTCAAATTTAGTAAATTTAATAATTGAAATTCAACAATTAAGTGGCAATGAATACAATTCACAAAATCATCCAATCAATTTATGTAAAGATTCAACATCAGATGACAAAAATAATAGCAGTAACAAAAAAGATATTGATTCGTCAATAAATAATAATAAACATAAAACAGTATTTAAACAAAAATATGAATTATATATATCACAAATTAGATCAATACTACCAGAATTAATAAATTCACATTTGGTATCAACTGCTAGTATAAGTGATATAAATCAAATAGTGAAGCTTATTAGTTTTTTAATTGAGAAAATTCCAAATAGTAGTTTAGCAATCGGTGATAGTAGTAGTGATATTTGCTTTTTCTTATTCAAATTAATTCCTTTTCTCTCACATAAATCATCCTCAAATAATTTAAGTCAACAACATCAACAATTGGATGAAAATGAGGAATTCACAGAAAATTTAATCACTGCAATTAAAGCAATGCTAAACTTTTTAGCCGATGATGCAAATGTATTATTATTATTTTTTAAAGAAACAATTTGTTTATTTAAAGGTTAGTTTATTGTTTTATTTATATTCATTATTATCACCATTTTACAAAAATACTCATACAAATATATAGATTGCATTGATTTTATTAAATGTTTTAATAGTAGCAATTTTCAGCAACAACAGCAAAAAATACAACTTCAACACCATAGTCAACAATCAATATTCCCAATAGTATTAAAGACATATTGTGAATTATCTAATTCAATAATCATAAACTCGAATACCGGAGGAAATGCAACTAGTAGTTATTCAAAACATTATCAATCTTTAGATTTATTAGTGCAAACTGAAATGGCTTTCAATCAGTATTCTAAAACTAATAACAACAATAGTAACCAAAAAGATAGGACTATGAACAATAACAATAATATTAATAGTGAAAAAGAAAGGAATAGTGATAATGATGATGATAGTAACAACAACAACAACAACAACAACAATAACAACAACAACAACAACAACAAAAACAACAACAACAACAACAAATCAATTGATGAAGGTGTTATCATTGTAATATCATCTATGAATCGTTTGATTAACCTTCAATATGGTTTGTTAGTATCAATTAGTAGTGTTATTGATAGCTTCTCACCAATTTTATATACAGTATCAATTGATCTCTGGGATATTTTATCTCAGTATCTATTTTTATTAAATGATTTACAATCTTCTTCATTTAAATATATGGCAAATTTTATTTATGTTTGTATTGATGCTCACCTGAATAATCGTTAACAATCATAAATAACATACTAATTTTAATTTGTTTTTAATTTTCATATAGTCTTTATTGGTTTTCTTTGAAAAATTATTGAAGCTATCATCAAATCAAATACCCACATTATTGTATAATAATATAGTTAGCCAGTTTTTTAATGTTTTATTACCAATGAGTATGCTGCTCAATGATAAAGATTGCTCAAAGAAAAGAGAAGAGATTGATATAAAATTAGCATCAATTATACCATCGTTATTTTCAAGTGTACCAAGCCCAACATTATTTGATTTCTCACCAATCATTTTACCAAATGTGTTATTTATTATTAATAGTACTAATTTAACAGAGTTAAAGGTAAAATTTTTTATTATTTATTGCATTTGTAAATAGTATTAAAAAAAACTAATACCAAAACAATAGGTCTCAATTTTAGATATCTATTTAAACATTCTAAAATTATCAGAATTGCAATTCAAATCGATTTATAATTTAGTACCATTATTTGGTGATGACGGTATTCATGATAAATTGTATCAGTGTTTTGAATATGTCATTAATCAATCATATTTAATTGATAGCGACGATGATGATGATGATGCTGATATATCATTAGAGATATTAAATACTCTAATTGATTATTCAAGTTGTTTAAATATTTCAAATATTTGTGAAATAACAGCCACTACTTCGAATGATAGGAATAGAGAGGAACAAAAGGATGGTAGAGACACTAAAAAACAAATTCAAAAAAATATAGAAGAATCTATAAAACAACAACAACCAACAGAGGAACAATTAAAATCAATTAGAATTTATTTAAAAGCTCTTCATCTCATTTTTAGAATCTGCAAAAATCATCACAATAGAGTCTCAATTAAAGAATTAATTAATTTATTCATAAAAAATTTATATTATATTTATGATTTAATAGTTCAAGTAAGTTTGTTTTATATCTTTTTTTTATATAAATCCATTGAAAATTTCTTACTTATTATCAATTAGCAAAAAGAATTAGATAGTTTATTTTTAGAGATTTTAATGGATTTATTAAAATTATCAAGTACCATAGAGATTGAATACTTAAATAGAATTTCAACATTAAAATCTAATGAACAATTATTAGAGTCAATATTCAAGTTATCGACGATCGCAATAAATCACCCAACATTATTCAATTTGACAAATAATGCTGAAATAATTAATTCAATTAAAGTAATTTGCTTCTCCTTAGTTAGTTGGCTACCATGCTCGTATTGTGTCAATGAAAGAGTTGATATTGTTTTATCAACTTTATCTTTAGATAAATCATTAGTAGCATCAACGACAACAACTTCAACGACAACAGGCAGTAAAACTTCTAGTCAACATGGTGGTGGTGAGTCAAATAATCCAACTATTGTTTCAAGTAGTCCAGTTTTAGTTAATATATCAAGTAGTATATCATCAATGGGAGATTCACAAGCAATTAGTCAGCGACATAGCAATGAGAAATCATTATCGAAATTAGATCAAAATTTTTTAATTAGCATTATAAAACTATTACCAGTATTTATTTCAAATATGTCACCTGTTGATTCTTTGGCAACAATTACCACCAATCAGCAATATCAAACGATGTGTAGTGATATTATAAAGAGATTAGAGTTAATAATGGATTTAAATGTAACTAATTTAATTTTAGATTTGATAGGTGTAATTGGTGGTAGCCTGTATTGTTTGAAGGAAGGTTATTGTTTCTTTGAAAACTTAAATAGCTCTGCCTATTTAAATCAAAACAATGATCAAAGTAATCTTATAGTCATAAACAACTCTATACTCCTTCAAAAATTTACCGACACTAAAAACAATAGAATTAAAATCGATCCGTTATTATCAAACTATAATTATTTGGTTGGTTGTGGTATTTTCGAAGGAATTTGGTTACCACTATGTTCTTGTAAATGTATCACAGTATTAAATACAAATGTTGTTGATTTGAAGCCCTATAGACCAATTCATAAATTAACTAACAACAACGAAATAAACGAAAAAGATGAAATGATGGATATCGATAAAAAGAATAATATCAACACCGAGCAAATTTTAATTTTAGAATCAAAATATAAAGAAAATATTTTATTTTCAAAATTGTTTACAGAGTATTATGATGGTCAACATGATCTGATAGATAGTGATAGTTCAATGATGACATGTGGTGACCATGATTCATCAATTAAATATTTTTATTTAGGTTTCACATTTAAGAGTATTTTAATTCATAACTCACCATTACCATCGACATCGGTTGAAAGTTTCTTTAAATTCTATTTAAATCTTTTATCGGCAAATAGAAATGATATCATTAGAAAATCAGTCATAAAAATTATCATCACAATGCTAAAATATAATCATCTTTCAAATCCAGATGTT
Organism: Dictyostelium firmibasis; assembly: GCA_036169595.1. NCBI lineage: Eukaryota > Evosea > Eumycetozoa > Dictyosteliales > Dictyosteliaceae > Dictyostelium > Dictyostelium firmibasis. The sequence continues at coordinate 5,049,528 of CM069765.1, read as the reverse complement.
TTAACAAAATTCTTTTATCAATTACATCCTCTTTATTCGAACAAAAGTGAAAGAGAGGATGTTTTATTTTCAATTTTATATTTATTGAAAAAGATTGCAAATTTAATAATTCAATCACAAAAGGATCTGTTCATTTTAAATAATAATTTATCATCAACATCTGGTAGGAGTATCCAGCAACCATCATCACATCTACTTAATAATAATAAAAATAATAATAATAATAATAATAATACAACAACAACAATGACAACAAATGCAACAATAACAATAACAAATAATTCAAATGATACAACAACAACATGGCAAGATAAAATATATTCAAATGACTTTATTTTAATTATATTTTGCACATTAGTTGAAAATTTATCGAGACAAACCACAATTAAAGTGAATTCAATCGAAACCATTGAGTTTATTGCAAAGAAATTAAATCAAACACCAAAAACTTTGATAATGACAAATATGGCACAATATATAAACCCAAGAATTATAGAGAATCTTTATACCAACAGGCAATCATTGGTAGAGTTATGTAGATACTTTTTAGGAATACCTTTGAATCAATTTTTAATTTCATGCTTACCTACAGTTGTTCCAATTTTAATTTTCAAAGAAAATAGTTCAAACAATATTATAAAATGTTTAAAAGATGAATTAAAAGATTTTAAAACACTTTGTATTCAAGATAATATAGTGGGATTGGTATTTGAGTACATTTTCTTGCATGCAACCAATATAGATATTTTAACAAGAATTATTTCAAAATTTTGTTCATCATTTGAATTCGTCCACCAAACGTTGCTTTTAAACTTACCGAAAACATTTGTCAACTCGTTAATATTAAATTTAGCAGTTGGAGATGGTCAACAAGCAAAGAGATCATTGGATAATTATAGTAAATTCCTTAGTAAAGATATGACATTGGAAGATTGTTTAATTAGAGAGTTTTTAGGTTCAATGAATTTCTTTACGATGGTTATGACAAACAAACAAAAGAGTACTCAAGAGAAGTTAACAATGATGACTAGTTTCCATCGTTTATTAGGCTTAATGGGTCAATCTGTAAATCTATTTAGACCAAAGATTATGGCATTCTTAAAGTTGACAATAAAGACACCAATGGAGGGAATTGCCATTGAATCTTGGTATACATTCATCCAATTGTTAAAATTGAGTAGCATCGGTCCAATCCTAAATCAAATAATATTTGCAATCCTACCTTTTGTACAACCATACCCAGAGAAATCTTTATTGATTTTCGATTATTTAATCATAAAGAATCGTGACACATTGAAGCCATATTTTAAAACTATTCCTTTCATACCAAAAGAATATACAGTACTAAAACCATACATTCAAGAACTGGAGTCTGATGCAAACTTAATCACACAAATCAAACAATTGATAGAATTGTTTTCAAATGAATCCATTGATGTTAAAATTATGGCAACCAATAAATTGAAGGAGCTATTGTCAACGAATAAAACTATAATTCATGAAATTCTTCAATTAGATTCTGAGCCTTCTTTGATCAATGATCTAGTCAAATCTCTATTGATCGGTTGTAGAGACCCATTTCTAAAGCTTAGCGTAAATTTTTTAACATGTCTCGGTGAATTGGGTGCTATTGATCCATCAAAATTAGATTTTAGCCTTAGAAATCAATCATCCACTGAAAAGGATAAAGTTCAAATAGCAGCAGAGTTAATAGAGAAGTATTTAGCTAAATTTGTACTCTCACCAAGTAATACAACTCCACAAGATAGAGCTGGTTATGCAATTCAAGAGATTTTAAAATGTTGTCGTGACTCAAAGTTATCAGAGAAATTATCAAATGAATGTAATGATGTAATTAAACCGTATTATTCTTCAGAGTATGATCTCCCTTTGCCTTCTAAAAAGTATATCAATAACAATAATAGTAATAATAATAATAATAATAATAATAATAATAATAATAATAATAATAATAATAATAATAATAATAATAATAATAATAATAATAATAATAATAATAATAATAATAATAATAATAATAATAATAATAATAATAATAATATCCGTGTTAATGGTTCATCAGGCTCATCATCTTGTTTTTATGAACCAAATATGACCTTTAAGAAATGGATCACTAGTTGGTTATCAGATCTATTATTTAAAACTAAAGGTTCATCAGGTACAGTTAATAATGATCTCGATTCAATTTTTATGGCATGTCGTGGTATTATAAAGGATGATTTAAAGATTTGTCATTATCTTTTACCATTGGTAATTTTAAATATCATTGAGTACGGCAAAGAGAGTGATATTCAATCGATAAAGAACGAAATTCTAGAGGTATTAAATAATAATACTGATCTTAGCACAGATAATGGCCAAATTTGTACTCAAATTATTTTCCATGTTATTAATAGTTTGAATAATTGGATTGATGTAAGAAAGAAGAAATTCGCAGCTCAACAAAGACCAGTTGGTCAAGGTCAAAAAGGAAAATCGAAAAAGTTGGAGACTCCACCAGATGTAATATCAATTGAACGTTTCTTAAATGGTATTCCTGAGAAAATATTAGCTTTCGCTTCTTATAGATGCGGTGCATTATCTACATCCTTAAGTTATATGGAGTCATTGATAAGAAATGAAACAAGTCAAATTTTGAAGCAACAACAACAACAACAACAATTGAACCAACAACAAAATATGCAACAACAAAATCTACAATACCAACAAAAACTTCAACAACAAGGTCAAAAACAAGGTCAACACCAATTTATAGTTCAACAAATTCCAACAACACCCAATACCCCTTCACAACCAGCTTCATTAGCAAGTGCAAGAGAACAAGCATTGAATAATAATTTACAACTGTTACAAAAGATTTATCATGAAATGGATGATATTGACAATTTAATTGGTCTCTCTCATAAGAGAGTTGGTTCACCTTCGAATGAAGAAAAGATTGTTGAACTGGAGAGCCAAGGATTTTGGGGTGATGCTTTACTCTATTATAATAGTGCATTGGAAAGGTCGCCAACTAACATGGATCTTAGAATTGGAGCACTCAATTGTTTATTCAATTTAGGTCAACATGAGTCATTGTTACTTCAAATCGAAGGTTTAAAACAAGAACCTTGGTTAACCACAAAAGATCAATCCAAACTAAACACCATAAAGATTCAAGCATCTTGGAGATTATCGCATTGGGATAAAATCGGTGAAACATTATCTCAATCCCATGAATCAAATTTTGATGCTTATATGGGTAAAATTTTACATTCGCTCGTAAAGAAACAAGAAAAAGAATTCAATTCAAACCTTTTTCAATGTAGAACATTTTTAGCCCAACTTTTAACTGGTTCCGCTCTCGATTCATACCAAAGATGTTATCCATACTTGGTTCAAGCGCATATTCTCGAAGAGATTGAACAAAGCTACAAATTAATTCATCATAATGTGATCCCAGTTGCAAATGGTACAACTACTACCATTAACAATACCACTCAACAAAAAATGTTAAAGAAGGTATTGAGCGAATGGGATGATCGATTGAAAATCATTCAACCATCATTTAAAACCAGAGAGAATATTCTTAGTGTTCGTACAGAAATCTTAGAGATTGGTTCATTCTCTAAAGAGGTGGTCGATTGTTGGATGAAAATTGGAAAGTATGCAAGACATGATAAAAAGTTTGAACTCTCTTTGAATGCCATCCTAAAACCAACACCATCACAACAAGATAAATTCTATTTCATTGAACATGCAAAATTAATGTGGAATCAAGGTCATAGCTTTGAAGCAATTAATATTTTAACTCAAGAACTAAAAAATAAATGGAACCCAATAATCAGTGGTAATAATAATAATAGTAATGGTAATAGATTGGCATTATTGGGATTACCACAAGAAGATTTATTTTTAATTTCAAAAACCCATTTATTAATTGCAAGATGGAAACAACAATGCGGTATTACTCATCATTCAGAACTAACAGAACATTATTCTAGTGCAACAGCTTTTGAGTGGGAAAAAGGTTTCTTTTTTCTTGGTAGATATTATGATTCACTATTATCTAATCTAAAGAGAGTCAATCAAAATTCACCAAATTCACCACCATTGGATAGTGTATCCTATGTAGATTATACAAGGAACATCATTTCATCCTATGGTCAAGCTGTTATATTAGGTCATTCCTATATTTATCAAACATTAACTAGAATCATAGCATTGTGGTGCGAACTTGGTGTAATTTTTAATGACTTTAAGTTACCAGAAAAATCAAAAGTAACATCAGATTCATTAGAATCTATTAAGAAGGCAATGTCTAAATTAGAGTTGGATGTACCAGCTTCCAATTGGTTAATGTTTTTATCACAAGTGGCATCTAGAATTTGTCATAAAAACCTTGATACATGGTCAATATTAGAAAGAATCATTATAAAGACCATGTCAGAGTATCCAAAACAAGCAAATTGGATAATGATGATGCAACATTGTTCCAGTTCAACCATTAGAAAACATAGAGCACGTAGTTGTTTTGAAAAGGCAAGAAAAACCGATCTAATCAAAAGGAATCAAGAAGAGATGATTCTCTTATGTGCACAATTACTTGTAGTTTCAAATCATCCAAATAAAACAGCCAATAAAAGAAATACCTTAAAAATGTCTGAAATCTTTAAGAAACTATATGAAATGAAAGATCTAACTGTGATCTTACCACTTCAAACCTCTTTGAATGTTAGTTTACCACCAAATGGCAAAGCCGATAAAAACTATCCAGTATTTGGCACATTGCCTTTGATTGGTTCATTTGAAGATCATATCGATGTAATGCCATCCCTTCAAGGCCCAAAGAAAATCAATATCAATGATCGTGAAGGTCATAGATATATTTTTCTCCTCAAACCAAACGATGATCTTAGAAAGGATCAACGTGTTATGGAATTCAATACCATGGTAAATAAACTCGTTAAAAAGGACCCATCATGTAGAAAACGTAATCTTAAGATTAGAACCTACACTGTAATTCCATTGAATGAAGAGAGTGGTATCATTGAATGGGTATCGAATACTGCTACCTTACGTTCCATTCTTAGTAGTATTTATGAGTCTTTGGACATTGCTGGTAGTAATAGAATATGTGACCTCGTAAACGCAAAAAAAGATAAACATTACTTGGATCTTTATGAGGATTTCAATAAATACTTCCCTCCAGTACTCCATAAACATTTCCTTGCCAATTTCCCCGAACCATCTGCTTGGTTAGATGCAAGAGATGCATTTGCTCGTTCCTGTGCTCTCATGTCTATGGTTGGTAGTGTGTTGGGTTTAGGTGATCGTCACACTGAAAACATTTTATTGGATTCTAATACTGGTGAGTGTGTTCACATCGATTACAATTGTTTGTTTTGGAAAGGCGAAACTTTTAAAGTTCCAGAGAGAGTACCTTTCCGTTTAACTCGTAATATGGTTGATGTTTTCGGTGTTTTAGGTGTTGAAGGTACCTACAAAACAGTTTGCGAAAATACACTACGTGTTCTTAGATCAAACAAAGAGGTTTTGCTTCGTGTTTTGGAAAACTTTATCTATGATCCTTTCCTTGAACTATTCGATAGTAAGAAAAATCAAAACTCTAATGCTCATGCGGGTGAGGTTGAAAATGACCAAGCTGTTGAAATTTTAAAAAGAATTGGGTCAACACTACAAGGTATCCCAACAGTTGGATTACAACTTTCTATTGAAGGTCAAGTTAATCACTTAATTCAAGAAGCAACCGATCCAAAACATTTATGTAACATGTATGTTGGTTGGTGCAGTTGGTATTAAATAAAATAAATAATAAAAGAATTGTTTGAGAAAATATTCAAATAATTCACAGGACATATGCCTCACCAAAAGAAAAAAAATTGTTTCAGATCTGTTTTAAAATAAATAAAAATAGGTGGTAATTTAATTTTTTTTTAGTTTTTTACATTCGTTTATTAAGTTTTTTATATTCGTTTAACTTATACCGGTTGTTGATAGAAATGTGGAGGTATTATTATTACCTTTGGTATATCGGTACTTTTAATACCAAGTTGGTCTGGAGTCTGAATCTTTTTGTGATCAAAGAAATCTGGAGTTTTCAAAGCGGAGGAGGTTGATGACACTGCGCCTGGTGATTGTTTACTTGAGGTAATTGAAGATGGAGAGTCAACTAAATTTGTACCATTCATACTTTCCATTGAACCAAAAGAAGTGCCACTGATATTACCTGAACTTAAATCTTTTGTCGGAGGACTTTGACTTGGTGGTTGGGTAATCAGAAAAGGATTTGCTGTAGGTGATGATGAGTGTGAGGACGAAGAAGATCCTACCTCATAATTACTGTTAATGTTGTTGTTGTTATTACTTGATTTCGAAGATTGGTCAACAGATTTCGATTTTTTATGTGAAAATAGTTTCTTTGAAAAGTCAATGATTTTAGTAACAGTTTTTTGTTTCTTTTTAGATTTTTCATTGTGATCATCGAGGGAATCTATATCACCACTGTAAGTAGAATCCGTTGATTTACTCTTTGAATGAGATTTCTTATGTTTTTTAAACAGATTTGAAAAACTATTTTCTCTTGGCGGTGAAGTGTATCCTGTGTTATTTGAATTTTCAAATGCTGACGAGGGAGGATGTTGTGATACTTCATCGACAAATCTAATACTTCCTTTTGATTTTGATGATGCTGATGATTCAGTTGGTGAAGGTGGAGTAACATGATTTTGTCTACCACGTGGGTTTCTATATCCGACTGGTTGTAAGAGAGCGGCAGCTGATATTGGAGTTGATTGAACTGAACCAGAAATTGATGAAGAGTTTGATGATGCTGATGATGGATATTTAACTGGTTGTAATGTTGGTTTTATAAATGTTTGTTCCCTTTCGAACGGTGATTGGGTTGATTTTATTACATCTGTTAAATTGGTGTTATTTGGAGAACTATTAGTTGAAGATGAAGTAGATGTTGACGATGATGTTGATGAAAATGGAATTGTTGTAAATACTTTTGGTTTTGGTATATATGTTTCTTGTTGTGGTTTATACTGAGATTGAGATGGCGATTTTGGTTCAAGTTTTAATTGTTGTTTTTGTTGAATAGGTTGTTGTTGTTGTTGTTGTTGTTGTTGTTGTTGTTGTTGTTGTTGTTGTTGTTGTTGTTGTTGTTGTTGTTGTTGTTGTTGTTGTTGTTGTTGTTGTTGTTGCTGTTGTTGCTGTTGTTGAATTGGTTGTGATGGTAATTGTGATGTTGATTGATCATCTTTATTGACTACTACTGGCGTTGGTACTGGTTTAAGATTATTTAAACCATTTGTAATAATATTTGTTTGAACCAAAGACTCCAAACTTGAAGTTGAAGAATTATTTGAAGATTTTCTACTTGAATTAGAATTATGACGACGAATAGCAGATAGAGTTCTATTTGGATTAGGTAGAGGTGATTCATTTTCAACTTGTTTAATGATTTGAGAAACATTTTTACCTCTCTTAACTCTAGTTGAATCGGTTCTAGTGGATCTAATTTGAGTTTGTTTTAATAAGAGTTTTTGTTTAATTGAATTTATGGTGATGTTCTCTTTTTGGAATAATTTTGAATCACCGAAACCTCCTGGTGGTGAATTTCCCATTGAATTCTTTGCGAAAAGAATATTTTGTAATGATTTGTTTCTTGAAAATACCGCATTACCACTGGTTCTAAATTTATTGGTTGTATTTAATTTACCATTGAAAGTTTTGAATTGTCTTTGTCTTTCCTGTTGAATTCTTCTATCTTCTTCAATAATACCAGTTTGTTTTAGCTTAATATCTCTAAAATCTTTAACTTCTTCTTTTTGTAATTCTGTTTCATTTTCTTTTGTTGATGATATTGTTGAAGGTGTTGTTGTTAAAGTTGGAACTACTGGTATAACTTTACTAGGCATTGTAACTATTGTTGGTTTTTCATTTATTGATACTGTTTTCTCAACTTTAATTGGTGATAATTGTTCAGATGGAGTTTGTGAAGCAGAAGTAGTGGTAGTTGAAGTGGTGGTATTTAAATCAATATTAGGAATTTCTTTTGGGTCCCTTGCAATTTTTAAAGAATCTTTTGATTTTTGCTCCATCATAATGAAAGGATTTGACATTAATTGTGAATTAACTCTGCTGTCTGGAGAATAAGATGATGATCTTGAATGAGTTTTAGTGGTTGTTTGTAAGCATTCGGATAAAGATGGAGGTTGGTTCTTGGATGAAGTCGATTTTGATCTTGAATGGCCAAATAATTTAGATTTACCTTTTGAAATAGTTTCTATTTCTTTGGCTTTACCTTTTTCTTTGTCAACAGACGATGGGTTTACTTTAATATTATTCAATTCTTTATTTACTTCGGATTCATTGTGTCGTTTCTTGGTATTGTTACCACTGGTTAAAGATGAAGAAGACACTGATGATGATGATGATGATGGTGATGGCGATGATGATGATGATGATGATGATGATGATGATGATGGTTGGATATTATTAATAATTTTTTTATCATAAATTGAGGCCTTTTCACTGGCTGTAGTAGATGTAAATGGTGAAACATTTGGTGATTCGAGTTGTTGATGTTTTCTTTCAAATGTTTTTGAGATTGAATTTAGAGTTGCTTTTAATTTTGGTGAAATTGAAGATACTTTGAACTTTGGAGATCTGAAAATTGGTGACTTAAAGAATTCTTTCTTATCTTTACTCTTTATGGATGGTGATGGTTCTGCAGATGCAGCTGACCCAACCTTTGGTGTTGCCGATGGTGATGTTGTTAAACCTACTTGCTCGGATTTTGATCTCTTCTTTCTTAATTTTGATAAGAAACCAAGCTTTGGTGAATCTACATTTTGATTTTCAGTTGCAGAGTTAACTATAGTTGTTGTTGTTGAGGACGTTGAACCTTCTTCATTACTTGGTTGTTTAGATTTACTATCATTGTTATTATTAATTTGAGTAGGTTTATCTTTTTGTTGTTCAGAATATTTTTTTGATTTTGGTAATGAAGCAATTCTAATTTCTTCGTTCTCTTTATGAGCTTTCAACACTAAATTTACGAAATTGAAAACAATTTGAAAGAATTCCTCTGGTTGAATATTATCTTCGCAAAAGTAAGCGATAGTAGATTGAAATGCTTCTTCAACTTGTTTGATAAAAATTTGTAGACTCTCTATATGTTCAACTTTTGAGGATGTGAATTTCTTAAACTTGTGAGTGAAATTATCGGAACCAAGTTGTTTAATTTGAAGCTCCAATTCCTTTTGAACCATTGACATACCACTTTTAAGTTGTTCAAATTGAAGTAATGTCTCTGACCATTGAATTCTTGATGCTTTCTCCAAGTGAGGTATCGTTGAATTGGTGATTAAGAACTGTGGATATTTTTCACTAATGAATTGAATTATATAGTTTAGAAGAGAAGTTTTATTATCCATTGATTTTGTATTACCAACAGTTAATAGGAAAACCAATTTGAAACCATCAGCATTACCTCTTGTTGAACCAGCATTCATATAATTACCAATTTTAAGAATGAAATGTAGTAAACCACGAAATGAATTTGAAGACATAATTGAGTTTGATACCTGTTGTATACACTTTGCGTTTAATACTAATTCTTGTAATGTAGATTCGAATTGAATCTTATATTCTATACACTCTAAACGTTGTCTAATCTTTGGTACTTTTAAAGTTTCCAATAGAAACTGATCGATCTCTGATAACTGAGATTTATCACCTTCAAACTTTTTAAATTGTTCCTCCTCTTCGGTTGTTGCAACTATTTGAAGCAAAACTCTAACCATATCTTTTGATAGTTTCTTTTCATCCATTGAGGTTAAACAATCTATAACCCAAATAGGTGTTAATTTAAACTTTGATACAAGAATACTAATACTATAGGCTCTTCTTGGATCTAACAACTCTTGTTTCTCTTCTTTTTCTTTGGTTTCCCCGTCCTTTGGTGATCCTTTAACACTTGCAGGCTTCTTTTGACAAAATAATTGTTCAATTTGAGCTTTATCCAATTCGAATTTGTCTGGTTTATTCTCCCAAATTGTCTTTATAGTCTTTGCACTTGGTATCTTCGCCCAAAATAATTGTTTCATTGGTACCGATGGTTGCTCCTCTTTAACTTTAACAACTTTACCACCTCCAGGCGGTGGTGGTGGTGGAGGTGCTCCTCCTTTGCTACTTCCTGGTGGCGGTGGGGGTGGAGGTGGTCCACCACTTGAACTCTTTCCTCCAGGAGGGGGTGGCGGAGGTGGTGGTGCACCTGATGAAGATGGTTCAGTATCTGAGTTGCCACTATTTTTACCAGGTGGTGGTGGTGGAGGTGCTGGTGGTGCTACTACTATTGGTGCTGGGTCTACTGATGCATTTACAATCTCATTAGTTGTTATTGCTGCGGTTTTATTTGATGGGTTTTCTTCTGAATTTTGTGATTTATTTACATTAATGTTTTGTTCATTCGTTTTCGTAGTAATATTGTTACATGTATTATTAAAACCTGGAATCAATAATTTAATCTTCTCTTCTAATACTGGAAGTGATTTTTGATATTCTTTTTGTTGAAAAAAATAATTAGCGAAAAAATTAAAAAATTTTATAAACTATTAAAAATACAAACCTTGTTCATTTAATATTGAATTTGAGATTGTTTTTGAAAAATCAGATAATAAACTCAAAGCAGAATTTGAATCCATTTTTTGTTTGTTTACATTATTGCTATTATTTGTAATTTTATAAAGATCACTTAATATTGAGGTAATTGTATTGTTACTATTACTATTTCCTGGTGAAGTACTACTTGTGGAAGTTATTAATGAATTATTTGAAGTTGGAGAAGTTGGTGTTGAAGTTGGAAAATTTGATTTTAATTCATTTTGTAATAATAAAACTAAAGAAATTGGATCTTTTAAATTTAAAGTTTTATAATTAAAATTATTTTTACGAGTATTAGTTGAATAATTATTACCACTTGCCGATGTTGCTAAAGTTGAAGTTAAAGAATTAAAATTATTATTAAATTTCGTTAATTGTATTGACATTTCTTTAATTGTGGAATCTAATATTAAAAGGTCATTAATCTTGCCGATACCCAATGACTGTAAATCAGATTTTAATTTTGAAAGAGTAGTTTGGTTTTTACAATTTGAAAGTAAGTAATTAATGAGAGATAATGATTGTAATTTATATTGAAAATCAGATTCGAAAATCATACTTTCTAAAAACCATTTAAATTTTAATTTATCTTTTTTAATTGATTGAACTTTTTCAATTGAAGATATTATCATTCTATGACATTGTTCATTTGAAGCTATTGAACAACATAGTTGAAGAAAAGAAGATTTTGTTTTAACTGAATGAGTTGAATTTTGATGTTGTTGATTCAATAAGAATAGCATAAAGACATCATTAAAGTTTGATTCATTTGATTTAGAAATTTGTTTTAATGCATTTTGGTTATTCGATTTAGAAAAGATACTTGAAAGTATTGATAAACATTCAATATCAATGGTTTGATCGATTTCATTGTATCTTGTTCTTTTGTAATTTGATGATAGCAAATCGATGATCATTAATATACAATCGGTTTGAATAAAATTCTCTTTCCATTGATCATCACTAGTTTTAATGGTTGTTGATAATAATTGAATATTTTTTAGATTAGGTTCGTTCTTTAGTAATTGAATAAAACTTTCTGGTTTCGATGATGATGATGGATTTGACATTCTAAATGATGGCGTCCTATTGATAACTTTTTTAGAAATTGATATATTACTATTTGGTGTTACATTAATTGGTGTTGTACCTGTACTAATACCACCATAACTTGAAGTAAAACTACCTGTACTATCATCTAAACTATCCTTTAATAAAACTATTACTTTTAATAACTTTGACTTTTCTTCTTCAGATAAAGATGAAATACTACTTTCAAATGTAAATGATAATGATGAGGAGTCTGAGGTTGCGAGGGTAATTTTCGATTTATCCTCCAATTGAACTCTTTCGCCCTTGGCCAATCTATTTCCATTAACAAAGGTACCATTTGTACTATCAGTATCCTCGATATATATTAATAAAAATTCCATACATTTATTAAATGATGATGAAGAAGATGATGACTTTGATGATAATGCACTTGAAGAAGATGATGATGAACAAACTCCTGTTGAATCGGTTGAAATTTCTGAACTTTCTGAAAATGTTGTCAATGATTCAACACTATCAATGGTACTATTATTATTGTTGTTGTTGTTTGTAGTTGGTATTATAGTAGTTGAATTTGACGGTATTATTAAACTATTAATTGGTTTTGGTGAATTATCTATACTACCATTTGAAATACCATATGGCAAAACAGTTTTATGTAGTATTATTTTGAAATGATTTGAAGATACAACTTTTTCATCATCAAAGCTATAATCTGTTGAACCCCTTCCAAATGATGTTTCAATTTGATTTAACTCCATATCTTTATATTTCTTTGAATTTGATTTTAAACAACCCCACAATTGAATTTTTTCTTTAATTTTATTATTTTCAACTATTATATTTGGTGATGATGATGGTGTTGTTGTATTGGCTGCAGTATTACTACTATTAGTAGTGACGGGTTGTAAATTTGTATTGAAGGTAAAGTTTTTATTTCTTGGTGAGTTTAATGATGGTGTTGTATTATTGGTTGTTGTTGTTGTGGTTGTGGTGTTATTTAAAGTTACTCTAGGTGAGCTATTATTTGGAGAACTATTTTTATCAATTGATTTAACTAATGAATTATCTTTTAGTGGTGATGATGATATTGAATTATTACTGTTAGTTAGACTTTCGTTTGATTTTGAACTTAATGCATTCATTATTGATTTTAAATTATTTGAAACACTTTTGTTAAGTACACCTATGTTGTTATTATTATTAAAACCTCCACTATTATTTAATTTATTTTCACTACTTGTCTGTATATTTCGTAAATTAACTGAACTCTCTGAGTGTGGAGTATTATCTTTACTTGTACTAATGCTATTATTTAAAATTCTTTGTTTGTTATTATTATTTGAATCATTTTCGCTTGAATTACCTCCACCACCATTGATACTACTGCTACTTCCAACTGACCTTCCAATTTTAATAAAATTATTTGTTGATTTATTTAAGGAATCTACCCTTCCTTTTACAAACAAACCATTGCTAATGCTATTGTTGATGCTGTTTTTGTTTTCATCATTATCATTATTATTATTATTATTATTATTATTATTATTATTATTATTATTATTATTATTATTATTATTATTATTATTATTATTATTATTATTATTATTATTATTATTATTATTATTATTATTATTATTATTATTATTATTATTATTATTATTATTATTATTATTATTATTATTATTATTATTATTATTATTATTATTATTATTATTATTATTATTATTATTATTATTATTATTATTATTATTATTATTATTATTATTATTATTATTATTATTATTATTATTATTATTATTATTATTATTATTATTATTATTATTATTATTATTATTATTATTATTATTATTATTGTCACTGCCACTATTATTGGTGGTATTATCATTTTTATCACCATTTATATGTTCATTGTTATTTGGTTTTTTATTTTCCTCCATTGTAAAAAATGAAATAAAACAATTATACTAAATTTGTTTTAAAAATATATATAAACTATTTTTTAACTTTTTTTGAAATATTGATTTATATTGATATTTGGTAATATGTTTTTTTTTTTTTGGTGAATAATTATTTCCGGTTTTTAAAATTCCATTATGGATGATGTTCTTTTTAAAAAAAAAAATTCCAAAAAAAACAATATTTAAATTTAAATAATTTTTTAAAATAATAAATAAATAATAAAACAAACTATTAAATTAACCCAATAATGTATTTGTAGCCTACTAATTTGATTAATTTTTTATGAATTTGGGGAAATATTAATTTTTTTTAAAAAATTAAATAACTAATATATATAATAGGAATATAATAAAATATTAATATTTTTTAATTAATTTAAAAAAAATATAAAATATATATAATGTATAATATGCATTAAATTTTAAAAAAAAAAAGAATTAATATAGTAAAAAAAATAAAAAAAAATAATAAATAATAATTAAAAAAAAAAAAAAAAGTTGGATAAATTTGATTACTGCTACTGTATAATGTGTGCAACTAAAGAAAGAAAAATTGATAGAAACAAAAATATTGTTATTTGTATAAATAAAAATATATGTTATTATTATGAAATTACCCATTAAAATAAATAAAATACTAATTTTCAATTTTATAAAAATCCAATCTATTAAAAATGAAGAGATAATGATAGAAAGTGAGATTTCAAAAAGGAATAATCGTTTTTATGGTATTTTTGATGTATATCTCTATAACTAAAATAATATTATTTTATTATTAAGAATTAAATTTTTTTTATTATTATTATTATTATTATTATTATTACTACAACTAGTGTGTATATACATACAATTTAATTTACTAATACAAATTAATTTTTTTTTTTTTAATAATATTTGCCACAATGCTAGCAATAATATTATTTTAAATGTGTGGTAAATAGTGTGTGTGTGTGTGTTGGATAGAGAAAAAATTATTTATTAAAAATAATTAAATAATTAAATGAATATTATTTATTTTATTTTTTTTCTATATTTTTTTATAATTTTTTTTTTTTCTATTTTTTTTTTTTTTATTATTTTTACTCCATATTTGTTTGGAGAAAATTGGAGTGTGGATAGTTTGTTTAAATTCAACATTGAGCGGGTTATATATATTGTATATAAATAAAGTAATTAATTTTTATAGATATATGATGTTAAGTGTGGTGTTAGTGTGGTAAGTGGTAGGTGTGGTTGTTTATTTTTTTGTGAATGTTAAACTTTGAATATTAAACTTTTTATTTCAATTCCAAAATTATTTTATTTTATTTATTTAATTCTTTTTTTTTTCTTTTTTTTTTTTCTTTTTATTATTTTTTTAAGAAATATTTTTTGTTTTTATTATTATTTTTTAAGAAATATTTTTATTTTATTTTATAAGAAAATATGTTTTCTCCAATTGATAAATTAATTAAAAAAAAAAAAATAATAAACTCATTGCACATTATTTTATTTATTTTTTTTCAATGTATTGAATATGGTAATTTATTATTTTTTTTTTTGAGTTTTTTTTATTTTTTTTTATTTTTTTTTTTTTTTTTGAGTTTGTTTTATTTTTTTTAAAATTTTTTTAGTTTTTTTTTATCTGTCTTGATAAAATTTTAATTCCAACAAACATACATATATAGAAATAAAGTAAACAAAAAAAAAAAAAGAAAAAAAAAATGAAAAGCTATTTTTATGACAATGAAAATGAACAAATCTCAATTGATTATTTAAAAGAACATAATGTATTATATTTTCCAATGGATATGGAAAATGAAAATTATAAAGAACCATTAGAGGCACTTTGTAAAGAAAGAGGTTACAAAAATAGAGATGAAGTCAAGCTATCAAAAGAAACACCAGGCTTAGAAGATAAATTAAAAATTTTCTTTGAAGAGTAATTTATTAAATAATAATAATAAACTACAATCAAATCACACCTATTAATTTTTTTTTTTTTTTTAAAAAAAAAAAGGCACTTACACGACGATGAAGAAATTAGATTCATTTTAGATGGTTGTGGTTTCTTTGATATTCGTGATAAAAATGATAAATGGGTTAGAATTAGAGTAGAAAGAGGTGATTTAATTATAGTTGTAAGTATCGTTATTATAATAAATTATTATCATTTTTATAAAAAAAAAAATAAAAATATAAAAAAAAAAAAAAAAAATTAATTTAAAATAAAAAAATATAAAAAAAATTTAGCCAGCAAATATGTATCATCGTTTTGCACTTGACGAAAGTAGAAGAATTCATGCAATGAGATTATTTACTGATGCACCAAAATGGGTACCAATTAATAGAAATTCTTAAAATAAATTATTATCCCCCTCCCTATTTATATTAAAAGATAGATTTTTTATAATTATTTTTTTTTAATTTTTTTTTTATTTTTTATTTTTTATTTTTTTTAAAATTTAATTTAACCTCTACCTCTCATTGATTGAACACCTCTACCACGTGATAAAGCTTGACGAGTTTGATTATTAATTTGTGGACCAGCTTGAGCTTTTTCAGCTTGGTTATTTTGAACGGTTTCATCAACAGAGAGGATTAAACAAGTTGCTTCGGTGGCGGCAACGATTGAATTGAGTTTAACAAGAGATGGTTCCCAAATGGCTGATTCATAGGTATCGCAGATGCCTTCGTTTACAATGTCAACACCAAACCATTTTTCACCTTGAGCATGTTTTTGTCTTAATTGATTAAGGATATCGGTAGAGTCAAAACCGGCATTATCAGCGATTTGTCTTGGAATAACTTCGAGAGCCTTTGCAAAGGCATTGATAAGGAGTTGTTTTTTACCCTCAATTGAGAGTGAGTAGTCACGAAGATATTTAGAGACCTCCATTTCGATGGCACCACCACCGGCGACAACAGATCTATGTTTACGAGCACGTCTAACAATCATGATAGAGTCGTGAAGGGAACGTTCAGCCTCATCGATGAATTGTTCACCACCACCACGAAGGATGATAGTTGCAGTTTGGGTCATTGTGCAACCAGTGAAAAGATTGTAACGTTGACCACCTACTTGAACTTCTTCAAAGAGGTCACAAGTACCAATGACATCTGGAATAATGTTTGAGGTAGTATTTTGAATGGCAGCACCAGTGGCACGACAAACACGACGAATATCATCATCAGGAACACGACCAGCACAAAACATATTCTTGTCGGCAAAGAATTGAGTAGCCAAATCACCGATTGCCAATTTGGAGAGAACAACATTGACACCACTTGCGTGAATGGCCTCGAGTTTATCAAAGAATAATTTCCATTCTGCATTGACCAATGATTGATATTTGGTTGGATCAGTGATACGAATCTCAGCATTATCTTTCTCTGCTTTGAGCTCTAATTCGATGTTGAGACAGAGTACCTTTGGGTTTTTGATATGTTTTGGTTGTTGTTCAAAACCTGCATAGAAGAAGGTACGTTTGAAGGCGGCACCAGCAATGAATTGAGAGTCACCCAAACCACCACCACTCTCCTTCTTGATACCAATCATATCGAGATCGATATTATCGTCCAACAATTGTACAGCATCGACAACCATTTTACTAAAGAATTGTTTGTGAGAGGCGATCAATTTCGAGTTCATAGAGGTGGATGCACACTTTTCGAGAAACTCTCTCATATTTTCTGCTTTGATATCAATGCTCAATTCTTGAATCTTTTGTTTGGCCAATTCACATGCACTTCTAAAGGCACGAATAATGATTTGTGGATGAATACCTTCCTCGAGGAATGGTTTGGCTGCCTTCAAGAACTCACCTGCTAAAATGACAACACTTGTGGTACCATCACCAACTTCTGAATCTTGACTCTTTGCTATATCTACCAATGTACGTGCTGCTGGGTGTACAATATCCAATAACTTCATTACGGTAGCACCATCGTTTGATATGGTAACCTGTCTTTCGCTTTGATAGATTAATTTATCCATACCACGTGGTCCTAATGTAGTACGTACTGTATCAACAATTGCACAACATGCATTTATATTACTAATTAATTGTGGTAAACCTTGTGATGTATCTGTACCTTCTTTTAAAAGTACAATTGGTGGTCTCTATAAAAATTTAATCATCATCATCATCATCATCATCATCATCATTATCATCAAAATGAATTATAGTTCATATCCAATTTAAATTTTGATTATCATTGATTTCAATTTATAATATATTAATAATTCATTAATTTATTCATTTGATCATTCATTAGTTCGATCATTAGTTATTTAGTTGGTTTATTCATTTATTAATTATTTGTTTGTTTGTTTGTTTATTTGTTTGTTTGTTTGTTTGTTTGTTTTTGTTTGTTTGTTTATTTTTATAAAGAAAAAAAAAAAAAATTCAAATTATTATTTTTGACAATTCAAGGATAGATTAGTTTTAAAGTTAATTTTTTTTTTTTTAAAAAAAAAAAAAGAATATTTTGGTGAGTATTTTCCCTTTATTGTAAATAGTGGGTTTTTAAAAATGGTAGAATATTCATTCTTACAATCATTTGAGACATCTTTTGTGTGTATATGTGTAAAGGTTTTTTTTGAACAACAAATTCAAAAATATAAATCCAAAAAAAAAAAAAAATAAAAAAAAATAAAAAATAAAAAATAAAAAAAAAAAATGAAAAAAAATGAAATTTTTTTTTTTTTTTCATTGTTTTTTTTAAAAAAGCGAAGCCAATGATGAGACAAAAAAAAAAAAAAAAATAAAAATAAAAAATTGGTTTTTTTATTTAAATATCACTACGATTCATTTGAATAACAAATTTTTGTACGAGGCAAAAAAAAAAAATATATATGAAAATCTTCAATTACTCATAGGTGTTCATAAAATACCTTTGTTTGTTTATTTTTTTATTTTGTTTTTATTTTTATAATATTCACAACAATTTTTTTTTATGAAATATATGATAGATTCTTTGAAATCAACAAAATTTACCACTAAATTAACCAAATAGTTAATTGTGAACGAATAAATTTGGTTTTGTGAAAATAAAAATAAAAATTTGTTAAAATTAATTTTTTTAAAAAAAAAAAAAAAAAAAAAAAAAAAAAAAAAAAAAATTTCATTTATTTGAGAATTCTACCATCAGTTTTTTTTTTATTTTATTTTTTTATTTTAATTTATAATTATTTTATTTCTAAATCTGATTCATAAAAACTAAGAGATATATATATATATATAGATTTTATTTTTATTTTTATTATAGTTTTTTTTTTTTTTTTTTTTTTTTTTTTATGATCATTTATAAAAATTAAAGAATAAAATAAAATGTTTTTAAGTCTTCTTATATTACTTAGTTATGCTTTAGGATTTGTTTTTTGTGTTGTTTGTTTAGCATGTGGTTTATATTATTTTTCAGAGTTAGTAGAGGAGCATGCAACAGTTGCAAAAAGATGGATTAAATATACTATGTGGGTATGTTATTAAAATTATAATTATTATTATTAGTATTGATATACTGTTATATTTGATATGGTTTTTTTTTTTTTTTTTTTTTTTTTCTTTAGTGCTTAGTTAATTAATTTTTTTATTTTTTTTTTTTTGTTGCTTTATAGTTAGTAATGGGAATTATAGTTTTATTAGGAATATTTGAAGATCTTGATTTCACAAGTTTGTTACTTAGTTTTATAGGACATTGTTGTTATTACACATTATTAACAGAGTTTCCATTTGTAACATTGACTGGTTTCAAATTTATATTAAGCGTTTGTAAGTTTTATTTTTTTTTTGTTTCGTTTTTTATATAAAAAAAAAAAAAAAAAAAATATAAAGATTAACATAAAAAATAAATGAATTTCATTATGAATATACTATATAGTATCATTTATAATTAGTCATATTTCATGGTTTATGTATTTCAGAAATACTGATAATTGGTATCCATTTGGCGAAATCATTGCAATATTTACATTTTGTGTTTGGTTAATACCTTTGATTTTCTTTATTTCATTGGCTGCCAATGATAACTCTTTACCAATGGCAAATAGTTATTCATCACACTCAAGTAAGTATTCATAGTTTGTTACTACTGCATTATTATTTTATTAATAATATATCAATTAATTATTATTATTATTATTATTATTATTATTATTATTATTATTATTATTATTATTATTATTATTATTATTATTATTATTATTATTATTACTATTATTATTATTATTATTATTATTATTATTATTATTATTATTATTATTATTATTATTATTATTATTTTTAAGATTCAAACATAATTGGAGTTGATAGTGAATTTACTAAAAAGAAATCAAGAATTAGTGTCTTAAAATCAATGTTTGCATGGGTAAAAGAAAAAACCTCAGATATTACTGGTCAAAAATCAATGAAACATTATTACTAAAAAAGAAAAAACAAAAATATTTAAATAAATTTGCAGGAAAAAAAAAAAAAAAAAACGTATATAATTAAATAAAAAGAAGTCGATTTTTTTTTTTTATAACCAAAAAAAAACATTTATTTAGTTATGTTTATTGTCTCGAAGGTTGTTGTTGTTGTTGTTGTTGTTGTTGTTGTTGTTGTTGATGATTATATGGTGATGATGGAATTGATGGAATTGATGGAGAAGAGTTGTAATAAATATTTTGTTGTTGTTGGTCACTTAGTTGAGCACCACCAGAAGGGGTTGATGGATTTGAGGTATTATTATTTTGTACAGTGTTATTAATATTATTTTGTAATTGTAATTGTTGTTTTGATTGATTTTGTAAATGTAATTGAGCTTGTTGTAGTTGTTGAGTTTGCTGGGAAAATGTTGGTGGTTGAGGATAAGAAGTTGTATCCTTTGCAATGACGCTACCCCAAACGTTCTTTAACATTTCCATATTTGCAAAGTCGTAACGAGTGCTAGAGTGAACCCTAACCAAAAGCATAGCCTCTTGTTTTGGTGTGAGGATACTACTTAAAGCGGAATGAGTATCCTCCATCAATGTTCTTTGTTTTACGAAATTCTTTTTCAATGCTTCCAATTTCCTTGTAAATTCTAAAATCTCACTAATATCGATATTACCATTAATTGGACTAAATCCTAATTCATTTACAACTGATATAGTACCATTGATTGCTATATTACTCATACCATTACCACCAACACCATTATTATTTTGATTAGTTAAAGCGTTCAATGTGGTGTTTGTAGTAGTGGTGGTGGTAGTAGTAGTAGTATTATTACTATTCGAATTATTATTTTCGGTATCATTTAAACTATTTAATAAAGTTAAACCAGGTGATGGTCTGACTAAAGCTGTTTGAGTTACAGATGAAGAATTTGGAGAGGTTGGATTTGGACCATCGGAAAGTGAAAGATTTGTAGCAAATGATTTATTTAATCTTTCATTGGTTGGAAAAACCATAACACGATTTAAATAAAACTCTTTGATTGATCTATCCAATTTTTCTCTTTCATTTCTTAATTCGATATCAGCTTTCCAATGATTTGAACGAAGTTGTTTAATGGCTTTGGCTTGTTCTTCGGTGATTTGAGCCTCGCTGATATACATTGTCCACCAACCATCAGAAGAGGGGCCAGATATTGAAGAGATCATTGGATTCTCCAATGATGGTACATAACCCATTGCTGCCAATTTCGCTTGAGTATATGGATGAACCATTTTCTCGACTTCTCTCTCGACGATTGTATGACGTTTTTCAATGGAAAGATGAAATAGTTGAAGTAGATAGATCAAAGATCTCTCATCGTTCTTTTTGATTGCAACATCCAATTGAATGATGATTTGTTTGGCTTCCATCATCATTGTAATAAAGGCTGGATCTGGTTTCATAATTTCAACACCTCCACCTTTCTTTAGATTTATATTCTCTTTTTTCAATTGATCATTCTCCAATGCCAACACTGCTAACTTCTCTTCGATTTCTTTGATATATTCCTTCTTTCTTTGTCTATAGTTTCTTGAGGCAAGATTTTGATTAACTCTATTTCTATTCTTTTTATTCTCGCGCTCTGTATCTGATCCATCATCTGATCCATCTCCATTATATGATGATGATGGTGTATCAACACTTTGTTGTTGCTGTTGTTGCTGTTGTTGTAGCTGTTTTGATTGATCTTTATTTTTACCTTTTTTAGTTACCGTTGTATTGTTATTATTACTATTATTATTATTATTATTGTTGGCATTTGAAGGAGAATATTGTTGAAATTGTTGTTGTAATGGTTGTTGATATTGTTGGAATTGACTATTACCATTATTATTTGGTTGTCCGCCGGTGGTAGATTGATAAAATTGATTCATTTCTGTATTTTTATTGATGTTGTAACTATTGATTAAAATAATGATTCAAAGGACTATCTTCTACCCATAGAAAAAAAAAAAAATTATAATTTTTTTCTTTATTTATATTTTTTTTATTTTTATTTTTATTTTTATTTATTATTATTTTTTCTTTATTTATTATTGATATTTTTAAAATAATTTTTTTATTTTTCCTTTTTTTTTTTATACCTTTTTGCTAATTATTAAATTATTTCTACTATTGATTATTGTTATTTTTTTTTTTTAAAAGATTTAAAAATTATTTGTGTTTTATTACTATTATTATTATTATTATTTTTATATGAGATTATGTATATTTTTAAAAATAAAAAAAACAAAAAAATATATACACAATATAATATTTTAAATTTTAAAAAAAAAAAAAAAAATAGAAGTGAAAAAAAAATATTTATAAAATTTATTATGTAATTGAAAAACAATGTACAATGTACTGGTGTAGTTGAAAATATATAAAATTAATTTTAATTAAAATTTTATTAAAATATTTAATGGTTGGTGTGGGATGTGTGAAAATGCTTGGGTGTGTGTTTTAAATTACAAAAAAAAAAAAAAAAAAATAAAAAATAATAAAAAAAATAATAATTAAAAATAGAAAATAATAAACAAAAAAATTAAATAAATAAAAAGGACTAGGCCAAGAAGGAAAAAAAAAAAAAAAAAAAAAAAGCCTTTAATATATATATTGAGCTATATTTTTAATTTTTGATTTGATTAAAACAGTTTTAAAAATAAAAACAAAAAAAAAAAAAAAATCGATGAACCTCAAAATATTTTAAAACATCGAAATCGTAGCGCGATAGTTATATTGTTTTGGATTCTGTTTTTAAATTAAATGAAAAATAAAAAAAAGAAAAGGAAAAAAAAAAATTAAAAAAAAAAATAAAAAAAAAAATAAAAAATAAAAAAAAAAAATTTTCAAAAAAAAAAAAAAATAAAAAAATAATAAAAAAAAAAAAATTTAAAAAAAAAAAAAAGCCGTTTGTGACATAAAGATTACTTATTATTTAATTATTTTTCAATCTTATTTATAAGAAATAAAATATCTTTTGAGGTTCATCAGAGATACTTTAGTATTAAGGTCGCAATGGAAGAAAGCTTTTTAAAAAAAAAGTAATCCAACCAATTATTAATTTTTTTGAAATTCTACAATTGAGAAATTATGAATGAAATAATCTATTTTATTTTTTATTTTATTTTATTTTTTTTTGGAAAGGAAACCTTATGTGCCATTAGTTCATCTTTATTTGAGATTTTTGTATTTTATTATTATTTTACGTTAAAGTTTTCCAAATATTATTGGAACCATTGAAATTTGTTTTATTTCATTTATTATTTTAATTTTTTTTTTTTATTATTTTTTATCATTATTTTTTTCATCAATAAATTTATTCTTTTTCTTATTAATAATAGGTATTTTTGTTATACCAATATTGTTTTGATTTTTAACACCTTTTTTTTTTTTTTTTTGGTCAATGATTGTTTATTAATTTCATGTTGATTACTTTTAAGTGTTGAAACTCCTTTTTAATTAATTCGACTTCTAGAATTGGTGTCATGTAATTCTTGATTTCCCACAAGTAAATGGATTTTCACGTTGTAATGTTACCAATTTAGATATAACTCTTATCGAATTCAAAATTTAGTCTTATTAATTATATAAATGAATAAATAAACATTATTAAATATATTCACCCATTTTGGATCATATAAAGTGGATTGGAAAAATTTAATTAAAATAAAGATTCAACAAAACAAAGTTCAACTGTGGTACAACCAACAAAAACAACAACAGCAAACATGGTCAACAACAACAACAAGAACAACTCAAACTTCTCCAAATAAAACATTGATATATAATATATACCAACACACAATAGGTGGTGAGGAAGGAGTTGATAATTTTTTATTATTCGCCATTTTTTTTATATCATATAATATTTAAATGAAGAGGGGTTCGCTAAAAAATATTCTGAAAAAAAAAAAATAAAAAAAAAAAAAAAAAAAAAAAAAAAAAAAAAAAAATTTTTTTTATCTAATATTTTAATTTTTTTTTTTTATTATTTTATTAACATTATTTTTTTTTTTTTTTTTTTATTACTATCAATTTTTACAACATTCACACTAACCCACATTCACACTAACCCTCATTCACAAATGTTTGCTATTATTTTTATCTATTTAATTCTACGATAGAATTGGGAGAATATTCATAAAAAAAATAAAAAAAAAAAAAATAAAAAAAAAAAAAATAAAATAAAATAAATAATAATTTGGTGTGGTATCCTCTATTAATAAATTTAAATAATGGAGAAATGATAAAGTGTTAGCACAATAAAAATAATTTTTGACCCCACCACTTATTGGTAGGTTATTTAATTACAAATTTAATATCAAATGCACAATAATTTGAGAAATTTAAAGAAAAAAAAAAAAAAAAAAAAAAATATCAATTCACCTTTGAAATCAACTTGGTTAGGATTTTTTGGATAAAAAAGGGTATAATAATTTTTTTCAATTTTTTTAATTTTTTTTTTTTTTTTATTTGGTTTGCTTAAAATATCTGGTTTTCAATCTTGTTCCACATTCTTTGCATAGTAATGCAGGTGGTGGCAACAACATAGCATAATATTAAAAAAAAAAAAAAAAAAAAAAAAAAATTTATTATTATATTTATTTATTTTTATTTTTTTTTTGTTTTTTTTTTTTATTTTTTTTTATTAATTAATTTTTTTTTCTTTCTTTCTTTCATTCAATTACTAATTTTTTTATAGAAATAAAAAAAAAAAAAAAAAAAAATAAAAAAACAAAAGGGTCTGACCTTATATTTTTTCCTAGTCAAATTTTATTATCATAATTTTATTTTATTTTTTTTTATTTTAATTTTTTTTTATTTTTTTTTTTTTCTCAAGAAAATTAAAAAAAAGATTTTTTTTAAATTAAATTAATTTTAGTTTTTTTTTTTCTTTTTTTTTTTTTTATAAAAAAATCGCACAAACTCAAATTATTTAATATTTATTTTATTACTTTAATATATTTTTTTTATAAAAAAAAAAACAAAAAAAAAAAAGTCTCCCCAACAATATTCCTTCTTTCACACCTCCCCTTTAGAGCCATTAGTTGATTGTTGTCGTTATTGTTTCAAAAGGCCTAATTTAATAATTAGCTTTTTCAAACAATACACTCAAGTGTGCGAAAGGAAGTGTCTTTGGGATAGAGAGTTCATTGTTGAAGGTTTTGGACAAGTAGAAAAAAAAAAAAAAAAAATAATAATAATAATAAAAAAAGGAAAAAAATAGAATGTAAGTTATAGTATCACATCTCATAATCTAGTTTATTGTAATAAAAACGCTAACATACTTTGTTATAAATAACAATTTTCAAAATAATTAGATTCAGATCAACTGGTTTATAAATATTCAATTCCAACACACTAATATCTTTACATATAACTATAAGATTTTGGGTGTGACATAATAATATACAATACATAATAATAATTATAATAATAATAATAATAAATTTTTTTTAGTGATACATTGTCAATTATAATAGTAAACCACAATTATATACACACTTATTCACCACACAAAAAAAAAAAAAAAAAAAAAAAAAAAAAAATAATAATAATTATAATAATTTACACATTCTCAAACTCACAATATTAATTTATCCAGTCAACAAAAAAAAAAAAAAAAAAAAAAAAAAAAAAAAAAATTTTCTTTCTTTTTTGGTTAAATTAAATTAATATCATTTTGTGTTTATTATACATCATCACAATCATCATCATATATATTTATTTTAAATATATCTAAATCCATCCAACCTCTCAAAATATTTTTTTATTCCACTCTTTTTTTTTTTCCTCACAAACAAAAGGATGCTTTAGTATTTTTATTTTTTTTGATAAAATAATAGAAAAAATTAATTTTGCCACAGTTTTTTTTTTTTAAAAAATATAGTAATATAGTTTTCAATATTTCCTTCATTTCTTAAATTTTGTTGTAAAGTAACTTTTAATAATTTTTATAAATAATATGTTTAAAGTTTTTAAATAACTTTTGTTCTCCAAAAAAAAATTTTTAAAGAAAAAAAATTTTTTATTTTAGTTTTTAAATTAAAATTCATACTTCATTTTTTTATCATAATAATTTTTTTTCTGTTATTGTAAAAGTCCAATTGTAAATAATTAATGTTTTAGTAAATAATAAATTTATTTGTTTTTTCCAATTAAAAAGTCTTTTTTTTTTTGTAATAGTCCATAAAAAAGGAATAATCAATCCAATTTTTAAACAATATTTTTTTCATTTTTTTTTACATCTTTTCTATTTTTTTTTTATATAAATTCCAAATATTTTCAATAAAAAATGATTTCAATGGCTCCAACTCCACTCTATTTGCCAGCAGAGGAGGCAAATAGAGTTATTCGTTCACCAATTTTCCAAAGAAAAGATAATAAATATAATAATAATAACAAAGATTTGAAATCTTCAAATGATCCAATTCAAACACCAAATAATGATAAAAGTTTAAGAAAATCTGGTAGCCCATGGTTATCAAGTCAAGTTAACTCTAACCAAGCAGAGTTAATTGAACTATCTGGTAAACGTTTGTCAACCAGTAGCCCAAAGCTCTGTTCAGAGGGTGTAGGGGGTGGTGTTTATTTCATTCAGAGCGAAAAAGATACTCATCCAATCTCTGTATTTAAACCAAGAGATGAGGAGAATGGAATCGTTGGACCAAATCATTCGATTATGGGAATGAAAGCTGGAACCTTACCAGGTGAAGGTGTTTTTAAAGAGGTTGCAATCTATCTCTTTGATCAACTTCATAATGGATATTTTGGTGTACCAGTTACAACATTGGTTGAGGTTCAACATCCAATATGGAATAAACGTCAAGTTGATGGGGCAGCCACTGAAAATAACTACTCTGATCAACTTGATATTAAAAAAATTGGTTCTTTACAAGAATTCATCGTCTACGAGGATACTGCCGATGAAGTTGGTTGCTCAAAGTTTTCTGTCGATGACATCCATCGTATTGGTTTATTGGATAGCCTGGTATTGAATTGCGACAGACATTCTGGTAACTTGTTAGTTGTAGCCAAAGAGGACAGTGATGGTCTTGAATTGGTACCAATTGATCATAGTTTATGTTTACCCTCATCCGACCAATTATCGGACGCTTGGTTTGATTGGATTAATTTCCCACAGTCAAAGGTACCTTTCAACCAAAAAGAGAAACAATTGATTCAATCCATCGATATTGATCAAGTGATTCGTCAACTCCACGTAAAATTACCAAAATTGAGATTGGCCTGTTTGGAAACCCTCAAATTGACCACTCTTTTTGTTAAGAAGGCAGTCGGAGCCGGTTTGAATCTTTGTCAAATCGGTATGGCAATCTCTCGTTATCAGTCACTTGATCAACCATCCCCATTGGAATCAATCGTCACCAACACCATTAAAACTCAAAAACTATCACTATCCAATCCACATTTTTGGACAGCTTACCAAAATGAGATCGATCTCTTTATTGCTCAAAATTATTAATTTTTTAAACCTTTTTTTTCTTTTTTTTCCGTCCCCTTTTTTTTTTTTTGTTCAAATTTTCCCAAAAAAAAAAATTTTCTGCAAATAAAAAAAAAAACAATCAAATACATACTTTTTGATTATATTGTAAATAACAAAAATATAAAATTAATTTGTTTTCTTTTTTTTTCTTTTTTTTATAAACCTTTCCTTTTAAAATTAAATGGTTTATTTAAATAAAATTTTTTTTTTAAAGATCAATACATTCAAACATGAACAATCTTAGTTCATCGATTGATTGCGGGGGATCTTCAGTTGTAAGGTGGGGCCAAAAAGATTCAGTTAATTGGCATATTTTATCATTGTATTGTTGATAAAGTATAGTTTTTGTTGGAGAAAGAATGAAAATCTTTGAACCTTTAATATCTTCAACCAAGTTCTTTAAACTGTTGATATCTTTGCCACCCAAATCCACCAAATTGATTTTTTCATTTTGTTTTTCAATACCAAGTAAATATCTTGGTGGCATATATGTATGGTAAAACATAATTGTAATATTATTTAATTTGCTATTTGATTTTTGTAAATTTTCATTATGTCTGGTTTTATTGTTATTTATATTTGTATTATTAATATTATTATTACTTTGAGTGATAAAAAGTTGTTGTTGTTGTTGTGGTTTCACTATCTTTGAGCCAATATAAACTAAAGATGGGGTTACACCACCTTGATGAACGAAACCAAAGAAAATAGTTAATATCATATTGAATAGTATCCAAAGTACCAATAATACTTTTGAACTCTTTTTATTGAAATAAAAATAACGATATGATAACAATGCTAATGGGAAGAATAGTGGTAAAAGGAATCTTGGTTCTTGATGTGGCGCCAATGATAAGAAAAATAGTCCAAAGCCTATAATTGATACTAATAGAACTCTAATTGAAATTGGGAAAACCTCTTTTCTTAAATGTGATGAAGAAGATGATGATGATGATGATGGTTGATGATTTTTTTTAATTGAGCTGCCATCAACATGGTGATCATAATGATGGTGACTATCTTTATCAGTAACATTAACATTACCATTACTACCATTCTTTAGAATACTAATTATTTCAACAAAGAAAAGTAAAACCAACGGGCCTACCATCATTGGTAAATTTACAAATAAATGTGTTAATCTATTATGAATTCCATGATCTGATAAATTATCAACATCAAGATTATATAAAAAACTATTAATTGGTGTGTATGTTAAATTATTCTAAAAATATAAAATTTTAATAAAAATATGAGTATTTAATAATAATAATAATAATAATAATAATAATAATAATAATAATAATAATAATAATAATAATAATAATAATAATAATAATAATAATAATAATAATAATAATAATAATAATAATAATAATAATAATAATAATAATAATAATAATAATAATAATAATAATAATAATAATAATAATAATAATAATAATAACCTTTAAAAATGAAATTATTTGAATTGAATTTAAATTGGAAACTAAAGGATGTTTTGGTATATTTGATATTTGATTTATAATTTCAATTGTTGAATTTGATGATAAAAATAAATCAGATGTATTAATGTTTGAGGTGATTGTATTAAAATCTGAAATTAATTTCATATGATCCAAATAATTGAAATAGATTGAATCAATTATTATAAAGAAGCCACTTGTTGCTAAAAATCCAAATATAATTAAAATGATTGAGAAAATACATGATACTTTTGATTTTGATTTTCTAGTATTTCTTAAAGAAGGGGGAGATGATGTAGATGATGTTGATGTTGATGATTGAAGTAATAAATATAATAAATAAATTCCCAATGGAGTTGCAAAGAAAATAAATGTAAATCTTGCAAAGATTCCACATGAAACTATCATACCAATTAATAGATCTTTTAGTAATGTATTTTCACCTTTATAAATATTCTTTCTATATAGTAGGACAAGTGTTAATAAAGTTGCAACTAACAATGACTCAATTGTATTTGAAAATGTTCTTGAGTGAAATATTATAATTAACCAACATGATGAAAGAATTGATAATGATTTTCTATAGGATAAATTATAGCTTTTACAAATTAAAACTATATAATAGTCTAATGAAAATGATAATAAAACCATAAATATTCTTGGTGCCATCAATATAGTATTACCATTTATTATTGAAATATTATTATTTCCAATAAAATAATCCACTAATTTTTGTAAATTTTTTAATATAAAAAATGGTATACCTGAATTAAATAATCTAAAAATAAACAATAAAAGATAAATTAGTAATAAAAATAAAAATAAAAATAAAAATAATATAAACATACGGTATTACAACAGATCTACATGGATTACTATCACTAAATTCCCATGGTGTAAAAGTTTTAAAATTAAACATAAATGATGAAGTAATTTCAGGTGATTGAAAATATTCATCTGGGTGAATGTAACCAATAGCTAAAACACCAATTATAAATCTAATCAATATTGATATGTAATATGAATTTGGTAATGGAAAATTGCTAACATTATTTAATCTGTTAATTTTTTTAAAATTATTATTTTTTATATTTGTTTGTTTGTTATTAACTTTTCCCATTATTATTTTATTGGTGGTGATTGGCAAATATAAAAATAAAAAAAATTAAAAAATGAAAAATAAAAAAAAAAAAATAAAAAAAAATTAAAAATAAAACAACTTCATGGAGTAAAAAAAAAAAAAAATAAAAAAAAAAATAAAAAAAAAAAAATATATTCTAAAAGAAAATTGTTTGGATATTAAAAAAAAAAAAATTATTTATTTAAGTGATTTTTATTAAAATCAATATATTGAGTTACTAAGGCTTGGTTTTCTGGTAAATCATGAATGGAAGTATCATAGATATGAGTTTTACTGGTACAATATGGTTCAAGATTGGTTGACAATGATGGTGAAGAATAAATATTTGAAAGATAAAAACTACATATACTTAATGGTGCAAAATTAATTTGGAAAGGAGTTGCAGCTCTTAGAATTGGTTTACCATGGTAAGCGACACCCATATCAGAATATTGTATCATTAATTTATCATTTGAACCATCACCCATTGAAATGATTTGAGATTGTTCCAAACCCAATATATCCTTCAATAGTATTGTAACCTTTTTTTTCATTTCACCATTTATTATATCACCAATAACTTTACCTGTCATTATTGTTTTATTATTATTATTATTATTATTATTATTATTATTATCATCATTGTTGCCAATAGTTGTGAATTCCAATTGATTTGAAACCGCATAATCCATACCTAATCTTGAGGCAACTCTAAATGCAAAGTAACTAAAACCACCTGATACCAATGCAGTTTTAAATCCTAAAGACTTTAGAGTTTTAATTAAACTGAATGAACCTGAATTCAATTGAATCTTTTTCCAAACCTGTTCCAATTGTTCAATAGTCATACCATTCAATAATGATAATCTCTCCATTAGAGCTTGATTAAAATCTAATTCACCTGCCATTGCACGTGCTGTTATCGTTGATACCTTTTCGCTAACTCCCATTATCTCTGCCATCTCATCGATGCATTCATTCTTTATTATACATGAATCCATATCGAATACTGCCAATCTCCTTTGGTCATTGTTAAAATGTTTACTATCTTTAAAATAGAAATCAATTAATCTATCTCCAAGCCATTCATGTAATCTATTATTTAATATTTCATATCCTATCTCTTTATCGGTTTTAATATCATTCTTTGTAATTATAAATGATTCATTATTATCATATAGCTTTATATTCTAATAATAATAATAATAATAATAATAATAATAATAATAATAATAATAATAATAATAATAATAATAATAATAATAATAATAATAATAATAATAATAATAATAATAATAATAATAATAATAATAATAATAATAATAATAAAATCAATGAATAGTAAATATTAATAAAAAATGTTGAAAAAAAATTATGTTTAAATAAAATTATTAAAAAAGTAATAATTTACATTTTCGAAATTAATGGTAAAATCTTTCCATAAAGTTGATTTTAATTCATTTAAAATTTCTGTGTGTCCTATGTATTGTTTATTATTCTCTTCTTTTTTTGTTGTAACTAAAACTAATGTATATTCCATGATTATTTTATTTTATTTTATTTTATTTTTTATTACAAATAAATTTGTTATTTCTTTTTACCAAAGTCTTATTTTAGTAAACTGAAAAAAAAAAAATTAAATTTTTATTTTTTTAAATTTTTTTTTATTTTTATTTTTATTTTTTTTTTTTTTTTTTTTTTTTTTTTTTTTTAATTTTTTTTTTTTCGAATAAAAAAAAAGCTTGTTTTTCACCAAAATTCATTTATTTATTATCATATTGATCACAATCGAGTAACATTATAATAGTAAACAAAAAATGCAACACCTTAAAACCAAAACCAATTTATTTAATAAAGTTATAGTTCAAAATAATAGAACTTTTGCAACTGGAAATGCTATTTCAAGCAACTATCTCTTTGGTGATCAATTTGGTAAAACTCATACCTCTAAAGATATTTTTGATAATAAAAAAGTTGTTGTATTTGGTATTCATGGCAATAACCCAACTGACGATTTCCATCAAGTATGTATATATATAATTAAAAAACCCCATATCATCAAATTTTCAAATTAATTCACACACCACTTACACCGTCATATTCATCATTACAATTCAGATTCCATCATTTGTTAAAAATATTGATAAATTTTACAAAAAAGGAATTGATAATGTTATTTGTTTACAAAGTGCCGATGCTTCTATTTTAAGAGCCAAATCAATGAGTTTAGATCCATTTAGAACTGTAAGTTATCAAAAAAAAAATAAAAAAACAAAAATAAAAAATAAAAAACAAAACCCACCAAATAAAAAATTTAACTAAACTATACATTTTCAAAATTAAATTAATCATCAATATTTTTTGAAAAAAAAATTTTAAATAGATTGGATTTTTACAAGATAAAGATTGTAAATTTGCAATAGATAATGCATTAACAGAGGATGAATATTTAAAGGGTTTAGGTACATCAACTCCAGTTCATGAATTTAAAAGATTTGCGTTAATTGTTGATAATGGTAGAATTGTTTTTGAAAGTATAGAAAAAGATCCAACAGAATATGAACATACAAATGCTGATGCTGTACTTAAACAACTTTAAAATAAAAATATAAAATAATAAAAAAAAACAAATAATAAAAATAATATAATAATACAATTTAATAGAAGTAGTAATAATATCTGAAAAAAAAAAATAAAAAAAAAAAAACATAATATAATAAATGTGTCAACATTATTAATGTATTACATTTAATAAATTTAATCAAATTTTAATAGCTTTTTTTTATTTTATTTTATTTTATTCAATGTATTAATAATAAAATAAGAAAAATATTACATTGAAAAGAGTATTTTTTTTTTTTTTTTGAAAATTTTGGAATGGATTTAAATTATACAAGTATTCGGAATGTGGGTTGCAAAAAAAAGAAATTTTTTTTTTTTTTTGTTTCGTTTAGTGTCTTTTTAAGGATTGGGAAATTGTGATTACAACAAAAGTAAGTAACAAGACAAAAATACAAATGAAAGCTACTGGTGAGATATAAATTACAACTGTTTCATTTGAAGAGTTTTCATATGAAAATGATGAGGAATCACTGTCATAACTAAAATTAATGCTACCAGAGGATGGATTTGATGCACCACTGCTAGAGTATGGATACCAACCACTACTGCTGCCAATGAATGGATTTGATGAGCCACTACCTGGATATTGATTACTTGATGAATCATAGTTGGAGTATGAAAGACTATCATCTCTTGAATAATGGTTATTGTTTCCTCTATCACCATTACCACGATGATGTTCTCCATTACCATGATGCATTCTATCTCCTTGGTGTGATTCAACAAGACAATTGTTTGAAATGATAAATAATGATATGGTCAAAACCAATAATAATAATTGAACTAATTTCATTTTATTTGATCTGGTTCTTTTTTATTTATTTTATTTTAATATTTGTCGGAAAGGGGGTTAAAAAAAATTTTGTGAATGAAAAAAAAAAAAAAGAAAAATAAAATAAAAAATTTCTCAAAAACAGCCAGCTTTTATTTTTTTTTTTTAATTTTTTTTTAATTTTATTTTTTAATTTTTTTTAAAATTTTATTTTTTATTTTTTATTTTTTATTTTTTTTTATTAATCAAGTGCATTATTAAAAGTATCTAAAATATGTCTTGAAATATCTTTAATATCTGTTAAACCTTGCAATAAAGATTCTTGTGCTGTGATATTTGCTAATTTTTTTTTTACAAAAAAAAAAAAAAAAAGTACATTAGATTGTGTGGGAAGAAATTCAAAAAAACATTTACCATATAATAATAATAATAATATTTACTTTTTGTTTGAATACGAAGATTCATTCTATTATCAGATGGATGTGGAATACTGTAGCCTGAGAAATCAACTTTTGGGCTAATTATAATAAAAAAAAAAAATATTAATTAAAAATTTAAAATATGAAAATGTGCATTATTATTATTATTAAATGTGCATTATTATTATTATTATTATTATTATTATTATTATTATTATTATTATTATTATTATTATTATTATTATTATTATTATTATTATTATTATTATTATTATTATTATTATTATTATTATTATTATTATTATTATTATTATTATTATTATTATTATTATTATTATTATTATTATTATTATTATTATTATTATTATTATTATTATTATTATTATTATAATTATTATTATTATTATTATTATAATTATTATTATAATTATTATTATTTTTAATTTTACTTTTTCATTAAAACATAGTGTAAAGCATTTCCTAATGTATGA
>CM069765.1:4992500-5010000 GCA_036169595.1 Dictyostelium firmibasis | reverse complement strand
TGGTGCTACCTCTCATATCCTCGAAGAGGCTGAGCGTTCCATTCATGATGCCCTCTGTGTATTGGCTGTAACTGTCGCTGAAACTCGTACTGTTTTAGGTGCTGGTTGTTCAGAGATGATCATGAGTAAAGCAGTCGATGAGTTGGCTGCCATCACACCAGGTAAGAAAGCAATGGCCATCGAATCCTTTGCCAAAGCACTTCGTCAAATTCCAACCATCATTGCTAACAATGCCGGTTACGATAGTTCAGAGTTGGTCTCTCAATTAAAGGCTGCACATCACCAAGGTGACAAGAAAGCTGGTCTCAACATGAGAGATGGTTGCATCGGTAATGCAGAGGAATTGGGTATCATTGAATCATTTAAAGTTAAACAACAAGTTTTAATCTCTGCTCATGAAGCCGCCGAAATGATCATGAGAGTTGATGATATCTTAAGAGCCGCCCCAAGACAGAGAAAAAATCTTCAACATTAAACAATGAAAAATAACTTTTAATTCATTG
The DNA here is from genome assembly GCA_036169595.1 of Dictyostelium firmibasis. Classification (NCBI taxonomy): domain Eukaryota; phylum Evosea; class Eumycetozoa; order Dictyosteliales; family Dictyosteliaceae; genus Dictyostelium; species Dictyostelium firmibasis. The sequence goes on along the minus strand of CM069765.1, from coordinate 5,009,497 downwards.
TTTTTTTAAAATAAAAAAAAAAAAAATAAAAAATAAAAAAAAAATAAAAAAAAAAAATAATAAAAAAAAATAAAAAAAAAATATATATCATTATACAAAAGAAAAAAATTTATTTTCACATTTATTTATTTCAATTTAAAATTGACTATCTTTTTTTTTTTTTTTATATTACATTTTTTAAATGGAAAATAAAAAATAATAATAATAACAATAATCGAAAAATAAAAATTTGTCAGAAAATGTGGTTAAAAATAAATAATTTCAATCAGATCATTTATCTCAACAAAATAATATGAGAAGTTGATTTATACCAAAAGATTGAGATAATAAAAAATAAACAAAACCAAATAATTAACATCTCACTGAATTTTAAAAAAAAAGGTAAAAATAAAAAATAAAAATAAAAAAAAAAAAAAAAAAAAAAAAAAAAAAAATATGACTAAATTTAATATTTTAATTATAATAAAATGTTATCCTTCAAAATCAAAATATCTTAAAAATGAATAATGTTCAACCCGATTTTTTTTTTTTTTTTTTTTTCATTTTTTTTTTTTTTTTTTTTTTTGTGGTTCTCTAGGTGTTTTTAACCTGATCAAAAAAAAAAAAAAAAATAAAAAATAAAAATAAAAATAAAAGAAAAAATGAAAAAAAAAATATCAAAATAATGAATCTGTTTTTAGGGTGGGAAAGATTCTTAATATCCTACCGTTTTTTAACGACCATTTTTTTTTTATTTTTTTTTTTTTTATTTTTATTTTTATTTTTATTTTTATTTTTTTTTTTCCAGAGTCATTTTTTTTTTTTTTTTTTTTTCTTTATTTACAATAAAACAACAACTGTAATATTATACGAAAACCATACACATTTTTTTTTATTATTTTTTTAAATTTGTTAAAAAAAAAAAAATAATAAAATAAGTGCAACAACACACCAAGAAAAAAAAATAAATCTTGTTTTTTTTTAAAGAAAAAAAAAAAAAAAAAAAAAAAAAAAAAAAATGAAAATTGAAAATATATTTAAAAATTTGACAATTTTACTTGTTTTTGGATTGTTAATTTCAAAAATCAATGCAGGTGTTGTGAAACCAGCTCCAGCTAATCCAAATGCTTTGGTATTGGGTTTCATGTCACCATATTTCGATCCAGAGTATATTCAATATAGTGGTGCAGCTGAATACGCAATTAGTCAATACAATGAAACCTTTAAAACCAAGTATGGTAAAACCATCACATTATATAAATTTGAAGATGGCAATGATATTATAGATTCATTGAATTTGGTGACAATGCCAGTCAATGGTATTGTTGGTCCAGCTTATTCAGGTACATCATCAACAGCATGTTTAGTATTTGGTGCATTTTCAGTTCCAAGTATAAGTTTTTATGCCACAGGTGCAAGTCTTTCAAATAGTGGATCCTATCCATTTTTCCAACGTGTTATGCCAGATGATCGTTTACAAGTTAGAGCCATCATTTCATTATTGAAAAAGAATGGTTGGTCTAGAGTTTCATGTGTTCACACCAATGAAGATTATGGTAATGGTGGTGCCGATCAATTGGTCCAACAATCAAATGCACAAGGTATCACAGTCAATACCAATCAAGCCATTAATCCAATTGATTCTACTTATACTCCACCACAATCAGATTATGATATTGTATTCGACAATTTAATTGCTGCCAAAGCAAGAGTAATCGTGTTGTACGCACTTTTCCCACCTGATTGTCTTTCAATTTGGAATCAAGCAAAGAAAAGAGGTTTCTTGGGTGAAGGCTTTACATGGATTGTTACTGATGGTTGCGCAGAGTTAACAGGTGGAAATGATGAAGATCTTGCTGGTATTTTAGCCACTTTCCCAAGTTATGGTTTAGGTACTCAAAAATATGCAAACTTTGAAAAAACTATTGTCACTGATTATAACAATCACAGTGGTGATGCCTTTTACAAAGGTGCATCCTTTTCCTACGATGCTACTATTGCAATGTTAATGGGTATTGAAGCTGTTTTAGCAAATGGTGGTGATCCATGGGATGGTGAACAAGTTAAAACTCAACTTCGTTCCCTTAAATTTCAAGGTATTACTGGTACAGTTGCTTTTGATAAAGAAACAGGTGATAGATTGTATGGTGAATTTGCACTTTTAAATCTTATCAATTCAACCAAAGGTTCATTCGATCCAATTGGTTCAATTAATCCAGAATCGGGTGATATTGCATTATCAAGGGATATTCTTTACTCTGGTCCAACCTTTAAAGTTCCATCCGATTATCAAGTCATTGTTTTCGATAGAACTTTAAATATTGTATTGGGTGTTATCACTGGTATTTGTGTATTAATTGTTATTGGTATTGGTTTAGTGATCGTTTTACAATGGAGAAAATTCCGTTACTCATCACCACTCTTTTGTATGTTTATTATTATTGGTGCTCTTATGGGTTTGGCTTCGGTTTTCACATTATTACCAACACCAACCACTCCTTTATGTTCAAGTTTCCCATGGTTATTGGGTTTGGGTTACGTTATTGTCTTTGGTACCCTTTTCACAAAAACTTGGAGAACTTGGAGACTTTTCTCAAATGCAAGAAAATTCAAAATCATTCGTATCTCTAATCAATATATTATCACCCTCGTAGGTGCTTTTGTCCTTTTAGAAAGTATTTTCATGATTCTTTGGACAGCAATCGATAGACAACTCCCATTGGCTGTACCAATCTTTAAGGCTGGTGAAGCTCAACTCCAATGTACTTCAGACTCTGAAGCTTGGTGGTATGTTTTCGTTTTCTATAAAGTCTTTTACATTCTCTTTGGTGTATTTTTAGCTTTCAAAACTAGAAATGTTGTAGATTCTTTAAATGAATCAAAACCAATTACTTTAGCTGTAAGTTTAATTTTTATTTTATTTTGTTTTTTTTAAAAATTAAAATCATTTATTAATTTAAATTTATAAATAATTATTTTGGTTTAGTTATATAATTTAACATTTGTTATGGTTGTTGCAATTGCACTTGGTTTTATTTTAAGAGATAATCCAATTGCAATTATTGTAATTCAAACAATTGCAATTTTACTTGGTTTCACAGTCACTGTATCAGTACTTTTCTTACCAAAGGTTTGGATGATTATATCTGGTCAACAACATTCAATGGATTCAATTGGTACTTCAATGGATTCAATGGGAAGATCAAATGGAAATACTACCGAAGCTGAATCAACCAGAGGTTACACAAATAAAGATTATAACAATCAATCCGTTGGTAGATCATTCTCTGCTCATGCAACTGGCTTCAAAGATGTTGCACCATCAAATCATCCACAACTTGGTATTGTTTATACTGGTGGTGATAGTTTCCCAAGAGTTGGTTCTCAAACTGCTGCATCAAGAAGTGAAGCGGAAATTAATGTAAGTCAAGATGTTTTAGCAAAAGCAAATAAAAAAAATGAATCAAATGAATCTTCTTCAACACCATCCGAAAATAATATTTAAATGAATGAAAATAAAAAAAAAAAAAAAAACAAAAAAACAAAAAAACAAAAAAAAAAAAAAGAACAAAAAAAAAAAAAGAACGAAAAAAATAAAATAATAATAAGGTGTCAAATGGCAACTGTTGTAAAATTATAAATGATCATTTTGGTTGGTGCACAAGTGGTGTTATATTATTTTTTAAAAAAAATATTTTTTTTTTATTTTTTTTACATTTTATTAAAAAAAAGTGCAAATCGAATGTTTTAACCGATTTTTTTTTAAAAAAGTCCACCCATTATTCAATTTGTTTAAAATATTAATTTTTTTTTTTTTTTTTTTTTTTTTTTTTTTTTTTTTTTTTTTTTTTTTTTTTACTTTGGAAAAGGCATTGAGATCAGTTGTGGTCATACTTAATCATATCGAAACATAATAATTTAAACCCTCAAAGTTTGAACATTTATTTTATTTGTTTTAGTATTTGTTTTTTTTTTTTTTTTTTTTTTTTTTTTTTTTTTTTAAAAAAAAAAGTTTACTACACCACAGTCTCTATTATTCGATATTTAGATTTTTTTGTTTGTTTTTTTTGAAAAGTGTGGTTTAATAATAAAAAAAAATAAAATAAAAAAAAAATAAAATTTTTATTACTATTTTTTTTTATTGTAAATTTCTTTCTATTTAGGGTTACCAAAAAAAAAAAAGAAAAAAAAAAATACCAAACCACCACACTATTAATTTAGATAGTCAAGCAAACAATTTTTATTTTATTTTATTTTATTTTATTTTATTTTATTTTATTTTATTTTATTTTATTTTATTTTATTTTACTTTATTTTATTTTGTTTTATTTATTTTTTCTTTCTATTTTATTTTTTTTAATTTTTTTTTTAAATTCTAATTTTCACCACACCCCTCTTAGAATAAAAGACAAATTAAGATAAAAATAAATTATCCAAAAAAAAAAAAAAACAAAAAAAAAAAAAAAAAAAAGAGGAATCTATTCAATAAATATAATAATTCAATAAATATAATAATTGAATAAATATAATAATTGAATAAATATAATAAATAAATAATATAATAAATTTTAAATATAATAAATAAAGATTCAAAAGATTTTTATTTTATTTTTTTTAATTAATTTTTTTCCCAATAAATGAAATCAATAAATTATAAATAATAGCTGTAACATTAATAAAAAAAAAAAACATAAAAATTATATAATAAAAGTTATAAATAAAAATATCAAACATAAAGTAATAATAAAAAATCTGTATTATTCAAATATAAATTAAAAAATTATAATAATTTTTTTATAAAAAAAAATGGATTGTAATAATAATAATAATAATAATAATAATAATAATAATAATAATAACAATAATATTAATAATAATAATAATAATAATAATAATAATAATAATAATAATAATAATAATAATAATAATAATAATAATAATAATAATAATAATAATAATAATAATAATAATAATAATAATAATAATAATAATAATAATAATAACAATAGTAATAATAATATTAATAATAATAATAATGAAAATAGTAATATTAATAATAACAATAGCGATGGTGAAGAAGAATCACTAGATATGGAAATAACTGAAAATGAAAAAGAATGGGTTATTTCATCGGTTGTTGTAAAAGAACAATTAATGACCATTACAGAGACATTTAATAATGGTTTCCATTTTCATAATAGTAATTATCAATTTTCCAGTAATACCAAAACTAGTATTTTATCTAATGACCATAGCAATTTAAATATTAATAACTTTACATACAATATAGTTGTAAATGAAAACGTGGGAGTTAAAAAACCTATTAGTACTGACATTGGCAGTATTAATAGAGGTAATAATACTTCCCAACACCAAAATAATCATGAACAATGTACATATGATGGCAGTTGTAAAATCCATACCAATACTAGTAGTAATAATAAAAATAATAATGAGTCACCAATTAACATCGGCGTTAATAATAATAATAATAACAATAGTAAAAATAATAATGAGGATCATTATGATTATAGGAAAACAATTAGTCCATTGGTTTCAATTTCTCATGATCTTCAAAAAGAATTATTAGAAACATTCAACGTTTCAATGGAGATGGCAAAGAGTGGAGAAAACCATTTTGTTGACGATGGATTTATTTCCCCAATAACTTCAGATGATGAAGGTCCTTCAAACTCAAATAAACCAACGACCACGTCTTTTTCTAATAGTAAAACAACACCCTCAAATCCAACCTCAGCCTTGTCCACAACAACAGCAATAGAAGATAATTCATCTAAAAAACCAAAAAAGTCAAAAAGATATTCAATATTTTCAAGTAAAAGTCATAGCAGTGATGATAAAAATAAAAATAAAAATAAAAATAACAGTAATAATAACAATAGTAGTCAAGATAGTGGTAGTGATGATAGTAAAATGGATACAGAACAAATTAAAGTTAAAGGTAAAGAGGCCAATCTATTGTTTAGAAGTAAGGAAACAGACAATCCACCTGAAATAATACCAACACTGGTACCAGATAAACCTAGTGAGAAAATTTTAAAACATGAGGAAGGTTTTTATCAATCTAGTAGTGGTTCCTCTGAAGATGATGAGTCATCTGATGAGCCATCATCATCAACACCAACAATGCCTACAAAGTTGGTTGTCGCAGAAGTTAATGTAAATGATAGCCCAATCGCCTGTAGATTGGTTGACCGTCAAATTCAAAGAAGACATTCAATAAGAAGAAAGTCTTCAAAGAAAAAAAGAGATTCACAGTCAATAGCTACACCAACTCTAGATTCATTACCAGAGGGATTAAGTTTAGAGGATTTGGCTGACGATGATCCACAACACAAATCATTAATTGAAGAAGGTAAAAATTTATCTGAACAAGCGAGTAAATCAATGAAAGTTATCACCGAATTATTAAATAAATTATTTATGAAAAAGAAATATAGTAAAATTGATTTATTTATGGGTTTAGTATTATTAAATAGTAAGTTTTCATTCATTCATTAATTAATTTTTTTTTTTAAAATTATTAATATGTTAAAATATGTATATAAATAAAAAAAAGGTTATTATAAAGAAATAGTAATTAGAAATTGGGATTGTATGAGTGATAAAGATAAATTAGAAGAAGGATTAAGATATTGTAGATTTAGTACAGCTGCATATGGTAGAAAATTATATTATGGAATTATGAGTAGTGGTTTTATGAGACTATTGAAAAGTGTTGTTAGCACTGATAATACCAATTTAAAGATTATCTCAAAACATTGCGGTGTAAAGAAAGATGATATTATAACATCCAAATGGTTTAGTTCAAGATATAGTCCTGGCCATTATTTGGCATTGGATCATGAAAAGAAAGCCGTTGTATTTGTTTTACGTGGAACTTTTAATTATTTCGATGTTATCACCGATTTGGTTGCCAAATCATATATCTACAAAGAGGGTGCCGCTCATTTAGGTATACTATTATGTGCTCATATGAAAATGAAAGAGATGTACATCCTAATCAAGAAAACATTGGAGCTTTGTAAAGGTTATAGGTTGGTGGTGACTGGTCATTCATTAGGTGCTGGTGTTGCATCATTGTTTACAATTCTCTTCCATGATATGCATCCAGAGATACCAATTCATTGTTTTGCCTATGGTGTACCATGTATATTATCATTGGAAGTTGCCCAACACCCAAAGATTAAATCATTGATTACATCATTCTGCATGAACGATGATATAATTCCAAGATTATCATTCAATTCTTTATTCTATCTAAGAGAGGTAATCGATTCAATTCTTCTTCAAAGTAAAACTAAAGCTCAAAAAGTTTTTCAAATTTTCTCGGCTGGAAATAACTTGGGTGATAAATTAACTAAAAAGTTTAGTAAAATATTAAAGGTTTCACCAACCATTGAATTATCAAATGTTGAACACTCTATATCTGGTGAACAATCACTCTACCCACCTGGTGATGTTTATCGTTTGGTCAAACTTTCAAAGGGTATATATGTGGCAGAGACAACTCAACAACAAAGTTACGATAAAATCATCGTTTCTACAACAATGTTCACCGATCATATGCCAAATAAATATGAGAAGGGTATGATCTCTGCCTTTCAAAATATAAACAAAGAAGAATATACAATTAAACCAAAAGAAAATTTCATTGACCCAAATCAAAATCAAGATTCAAATATTCCACAACAAAGTACTCGACAACAAGAACAAAACCAAGATATCAATCATAAAAATGAAGAACCAAAATCTATTTACAATAGTAAATCTCCTGATGTAAAATCTTCACCAATTTCAAATTCCTCTCAAATTGATTTGGCAAGTTTACAAGATATAATACCAACGTCATTGGGTTGTACGAATATTGAGCCACAACAATAAAAATTTTTCAATTATATTATTTTGGATTGTATTAATAAAATTATTTAAAAAAAAAAAAAAATTAATTTTTTACAAGAAAAAGAATTTATTATTTTTTAAAAGGTGATTATATTTTACAAATTATCATCACTAATATGTATTTGAATATTGTATTTGAACCTTTTTTGTTTTTTTTTTAAAATTTTTTTTCTGTTTAATTTTTTTTTTTTTATTGATATCTTTATGTTTTATTTTTATATATTTAAAAATAATAAAAATATAAAAAAAATCAACTATACAAATATTTGATTTTCACCCAAAAAGTAAATATATTGAATTAATACTTTGAATGTCAAAAAGAAAACAATAATTCCAAATATTATACTCATTGGCAATGCTGGTAATGCTCTTTTAAAAACAGCCAATAGGATCAATGTCAAAAATAAACCCTATAGATAAAGATTGGTTAGGACTGTAAAAGTTAAATTTAAACTAATTGGATAAAAAAATAAGACATACAGTTATGATGGCAATAAAAACAGTAAAAACAGTAGTAATTTGATAAGAGGCAGCTTTTCCTATTAAAACACTATAGAAAACGAAATCACCCAAACCTAATCTAATTGATGGCTTTTGTTTTACATATGGTTCACTGGTAGTAGAGTCAACACTTGATTCAGCATTTGAAACCATTTCGTCGTTTGTTTCAGCATCACCAATTAATAAATTATTAAAATTTGAAAAGTTATTTGATCCCGATGATTGGTTCCTTTGTTTCTCGTCTTTTATAAAACTTGGAATTGGAGGTGGTGGTGTAATGGATCCATTCTCCAATGTATCGCCTGCTCCATTTTCATTATTGTTAACAACCTCATTGATTATATTAAATTGTTCAGAATTTTGAATATTTTCATTAACATCACCATCATCATTATTAGAGACATTATTTACAATTTCATTTAAGTTATTTTCATTGTTTTCTTGATCGATAGTATTGTTATCCCCTTCATTATAAATCATGCCAATATAAACGCTTGCATTATAGATCATGGCTGGAATGTTTTCATTTCTTTTTTGGGCAGTTTCAATTAAAATTCTCAAAGGTCCACCAGGACATAATACGGCAAATATATCATAGATTGATACAATTGAAAGTATACCCCATGTTGTCCAATCTGGTAATCTCGAGAAAAACAATGCCATCAAAACACTAATACTAATTAGATAACCTTGATTCAAAAGTTTTGGTGAATACCAAAATATACAAACAATTCCACCAACACTAAAATTCCAAACCACAATTACAAATGTAACGTAGTCTAACCCTAAATTTAAATATGCTAATAAAATTCTTTTTAAATAAAATAAAAATAATAGTTAATTACTGGGTTTAGGTTTTTATAATTAAATTATTGTTTATACATACAAGAATAAAAAACCACCAAAAACACCCAATAATAAAATGGATGTACCCATTAACCATGCGTACAACGCTTTCATTAATTTAAATTTATATAATACAACCATAATGGTTGTACTAAGTATAATTACTGCCAAAAAAATCAAAGAATTTACCACAGAATCAAAAACCATTTTATCTGCTCCACTGCTCGAATCCCCACCGCCACCACCACCGCTATTGCTATTTGATATCTCTACTGTTTGGGAGTTTTTTGTTGTCCTTTTTATTAAAATAATTTAAAAAATAAAAAAATAAGATAATTGTTAGTTTACTATTATCAAAAATGTTACTGAAAGTTTTATTCACAACACATACGATGAAGAAATTGCTCTAATCGCTAATACTACGATAACCATTGTTATACAAACCGGATATAATATACTTATAATCATTTCTGAGTAATCGACCAATTGGGGTACATCAGGTTCATAATCATCATCTTCATCATCTTCATCATCATCATCATTTATATTTTTCCCTCTTTTACTTCCACAGTCGTCACTATTATCATCACTAACACTTTCTTTAAATAAAGTTTCTATATTTATAATCGAGTTTTCGGATTTCATGGTTTTGTTTGTACAATAGCTTCCAATTGAATTATCACTTCTTTCTGATAAATTTGGTGAACTGATATATATATTATTTAAACTTGAATTGCTTTCATCCATTGAATTTTTTTTTCCTTTTTTCTTTTTAAATAAATTATATTTATTGGTCCTTTCTATGTTATTTATACAGCTATCTATATTTTCTATTTTATTATTATTATTATTATTATTATTATTATTATTATTATTATTATTATTATTATTATTATTATTATTATTATTATTATTATTATTATTATTATTATTATTATTATTATTATTATTATTATTATTATTATTATTATTATTATTATTATTATTATTATTATTATTATTATTATTATTATTATTATTATTATTATTTTTTTCATTTTTAATTTTATATTTTTCATCGGCTCTATAATTTTCATCTTCATTTTCATTCATTTTATTTGAATTTTTTTTATAATCTTTGATTATTTTTTTCTTTATTTTTTTTTCTGTATTTGATTAAAATTAATATTTTTATTGATTTTTTATAACTACTTTATTAGTAATTAAAAAAATTTTATTCTATATGATCATGTGTACTTTTATATTAATTTTTTTAATATTAATCTTTTTTTTTACAAATTTATTTTTTTTTAAAAAATTTAAATAAAAAAAGAATTTAAATTTTATTATTATTGCCTTTTTTATATTTAAGTTATTATATACAAAGTGATTTTTAATTATTTTAAATTTTTTTAAAATTGGCAATATATTATAAATTAAACTAAAAAAAAAAAAAAAAAAAGAAAAAAAAAAAAAAAGAAAATTTTGGTAAATGATTATTATATAATCAATAAAAAAAGAAAAAAAAAATAGAGAAAAAAAAAAAAAATTTTTTTTATTATAATTGTTGTTGCTTAATTATTATACAATATAAAAAAAGAAAAACAAAAAAAAAAACAATAATAAATTTTAAAAAAAAAAAAATAATAATAATTTTCATAATCTATTGTCACACATTATTTGATTAGATCGAATTGGAATTATTTGATTTAAATAAAATCTTTAACTTTTAAGTGAGTGAATTTTTTAATTAAATAAAAATATTTTAAAATCATTCATTAAAATTTTATATAAACACCCACATTTTTTTGAAAATTATATATGTGTATGTATTATGCAATTAATTTTTTTATTATTTTTAATATCATTTTTAATTATTATATTTAATTTTTTTTTGCATATTTGAGAGTGGTAAAATATTACATGTATTAATAAACCATATATACATAGAAGAAGTTATTTTAAATTTATGTGGATTTTTATAATGTGTGTTTTAGTGAGTGTGTTAGTGTTAATGTTTGTTTGATTGAATCAGTCATTATAGTCGGTTAGTTTAGAGGGTGTTTATTTAATGTGGAGGTTGTGGGGGATTAAAAATTTTTTTTATGTGTGATTAACAATTTTTCTTTTTCAATAGATATTGTTTATTTTTTTTTTTTAGTACATGGTGATTTAAAAAATCATTATCTCAATCTGACCCATAATAATAAATTGGACACCTCCCAAAAATTGTAGTACATATACACTATAACTAGTACTACAACTTTTTCACTACTACTATTAATGCACTGTTTTAAATATATATTAAGAATAATTATATTTGAGATTGAGAGTGTGTTTTTCAATAGCGAATAAAAATTTGTAAATAGACAATAAAATGTAAATTTACACCTAGAAGTATATGATTTTTATTTTTTTTCTTAACTAAATCTCAATGTAATTGAATAAAAAATTTAATTTTAGGTTGGTTAAAGTGGAGGAGTTTGTATTTTTGTGTATTTGATCGAACGAAAAAAAATAAATTATAAAAATTAATTAAAAAAAAAATTAAAAAATAATAAAATTAATCTAGAAAAAAAAAAAATAAATAAAGTAATTTTTATTAATTTTTTTTAAACTTTAACATACCAAAGAAAATAAACATTTTAATTATTTTAAATTTTTTTTTGTTTTTTTTAATTATATTGAAATAAAAAAAATTAATTATCAAACATGAACTACTTTTACCATTTTCTAATATTTTGTGTTCAAAGTAACTTAAAATTCCTTTTTTTTTAATAATTAAATATATGAATAGACATTTTTTTATTAAATTTTTTTTTAATTTTAAAAAATCATTGAAAAATACTAAAAATCCAACAACTATGCTAATTAATAGCTTTTTTTATTCCTTTTTTTTAAAACTTTTTTCTAATTAAAAATTAGTTTTTTTAGAAATTAAAAATAAATAAAAAAAATTGGCAATTTTATACTATTTTTCCTAAACAATAAAACTATCAGATTGAACTTCATTTTTGTTATCTTTTTTACGATTCTCCAAGATATTCATTTAGTTTTTTTTATTCATTTTTTTATTATTTTTTTTTATTATTTTTTTTTATTTTTTTTTATTTTTTTTTTTTTAAAATTATGCAAAATTTTTTAATTATTTTTCGATTATTATAATTTTTTTTTTTGACACTTATTTATTAATATCTATCATTTTCTTTCAAGTAATTAAAAAGAAAAGACATTCTTTATAATAAATAATTAGTATATAATTCATTATACATTTACCTACCCACACACATACACACAAACAATATATGTATATGTAATAGCTAACACCACACACGCACATTTATTCTAAAAATAGAAATTAAATATAAAATCAACCTACATAAATTGCATATTAAAAGAGGTTGGTTTTTTTTTTTTTTTCAATAGAAAAAAATTATTACTTTAGTAATAAATTAAAGAATGGGTTCCTCTTTTTCTCTTTGTTACCCATCAGACAAAACATTTACTATTAATGGTGTGAAATATACAGTCAATAGAATTTTAGGGGAGGGTGGTTTCTCTTTTGTTTATTTAGTAAAAGGTAATGGGGAGATCTACTTATTAATTATTAATTATATTTTTATTATTATTATTATTATTATTATTATTATTATTATTATTATTATTATTATTATTATTATTATTATTATTATTATTATTATTATTATTATTATTATTATTATTATTATTATTATTATTATTATTATTATTATTAATTATTATTATATTATTAACCATTATTAACCATTATTAACCATTACTAACTAACATATAAAATTGATTTGTTTATTACCACATTCACATACACGTAGAAAATACAGGTTCTAAAAAATATGCCTTGAAGGTTATGATTTGTCAAACTCAAGAGTCAATAAATGTAAGTTGTACATATATGGCAATTAATTTATTATCTAATTATTATTCATTTATTATTCATTTATTATTCATTTATTATTCTTTTATTATCTATAATTTATTTTACTCATCCAATTTTCTTTTTTTTTTTTTTTTTTGTCTTTCTTTATATTAAATAATAATTTTAAAAAATAATAATATTATTACTTGAACTATAAAATATATTATAATGAAATAATAAAAAGACAGCAAAAAGAGAAATAAATGCATTCCAAACATTTAATCATGCAAATATAATGAAATTAATTGATCATTCAGTATCAAATCATTCACAAGATACGAAAGAGTATAAATTGTTATTGCCCTATTATAAGGATGGAACTTTACAAGACTTGATTGATAATCAAAGAACCATACATGGGAAAGATACAAAGAAACCCTTGTTTAAAGAGAAAACATGTTTAGAATTCTTTTCAAAAGTTTGTGAAGCTATCCAAGTTTTTCATAATCATTCACCTCCATTAGCACATAGAGATATTAAACCTGGTAATATTGCACTACATAATTTAAGAAGACTTTCAAATAATGATAATAATAATAATATTGTTGGTAATGATAATGATAGTGATATTGAGGCAATACCGATTCTTATGGATTTTGGATCAGTTAGGGAGGCAAGAATCAAAGTTGAGAATAGAAAAGAAGCATTATCACTACAGGATGAGGTCGAACAAAATACAACACCATTCTATAGGGCACCAGAACTCTTTGATATTCCCAGTGATTGCCAAATCGATGAAAGAATCGATGTTTGGGCATTGGGTTGTCTTTTATATACAATGGCTTATAATAATTCGCCTTTTGAGGTTTGTGATAATGAACCAAATGGAAGCGTAGCCTTAAAGGTCTTGAGTGGTCTACCAAAACCTTTTCCACCCCCCCAATCAAATTATTCAAATCAATTCAATCAATTAATAATTGATATGGTAAATTTGAATAAAGATGAAAGGCTACATTTAAATCAGGTCATTGAAAGAATAAATCAAATAATTCAATCTTAATAAAATAAAATAAATTACCATAGAAAAAAAAAAAAAGTCAGTTTATTTATTATATTAATATATTTTTTATTTAAATTTGATATTGAATCAATGACGTATCAATATAATAGTGAGTTTGTTGTGATGGATTTAATTGTTGTTGTTGTTGTTGTTGTTGTTGTTGTTGTTGTTGTTGTTGTTGTTGTTGTTGTTGTTGTTGTTGTGATGAAATGGTGTTGGTTTGTTGGAATGAATTATTATATTTATAATATTGGGGATTTGAGTTAAGTGTTTGATGTAAAACATTTTGATAGGTTTGTTGAGAATACTGACTTGAAGATTGATCAGTAATATTTGAGTATGGATATCCATTATTTAAAACCAATTGGTTATTAAATTGAAAATAGTTATTTTTTAATAGTTGGTTTTGATTAGAGTGAGGAGAAATGCTTTGTGATTCCGAAACTTGATTATTTTGTTTTTCATTTGAATTAGTGCCAATTGAGTGTAAGAATTTTGGATCAGTTGAATTTATTCCCAGATTATTACTAATATTATTATTATTATTATTATTATTATTATTATTATTATTATTATTATTATTATTATTATTATTATTATTATTATTATTATTATTATTATTATTATTATTATTATTATTATTATTATTATTATTATTATTATTATTATTATTATTATTATTATTATTATTATTATTATTATTATTATTATTATTATTATTATTATTATTATTATTATTGTTATTATTATTTAAATATATTGGTGAAGTTGAATAATAGGTATAGCTTCCATTATTAGATTCCATTGTAAATGATGAGGGTGGAGTGGGAGTTGTGCTTGGGGTAGGTAAAGAAATTGGGACAACCTGATATTCATCAGTTGAATTGGTTGGTGAATATCCTGAACTTGAGCCAAGTGGATTAAAATTAGATTGAAATTGAGTCGGTGAACCTCCTTTTAGATATTGATCATATTGTGTACTATTTTGATTACCATTAGGATTTAATATATTGGGATTATTGCAATTGTTCATATTAATTAAATTACAATCTTGTCCATTTGAATATACATAGCCATTATTATTGTCCAAAGATGAAGGATTCCCATTCAAATTATAGTTATGGTTCGATTGAATATTTGAAATCGGTTTAATTATATTTGGTTGATTCGATACATTATAAAACAATGGTGGTGTTTTTGAATGATTTTTCTTTTTTATGTTAAAATTATCTTCTTCTTCGTCAATGTTTTGAACATTCCTTTTCAAAAAGTTATTTATTATGTTTTTATTATTATTATTATTATTATTATTATTATTATTATTATTATTATTATTATTATTATTATTATTATTATTATTATTATTATTATTATTATTATTATTATTATTATTATTATTATTATTATTATTATTATTATTATTATTATTATTATTATTATTATTATTATTATTATTATTATTATTATTTATATTGTTATTATTATTGGATGTTTGTATATTCCTATTAATATTATTAAATTCATTATTTTCATTTATTTTATTATTACAAAATGGATAATTATTATTGTTCACAATTGTATTCGAAGATTGTGAAAGTTGTGGAGAAGACGAATTGGGATTATTAAAATAAGTTGTGGTCGAAGAAGATGAATACGGATTGGACAAGGAACTTTTATTCAAAGACAAAGGTTGATAAGGAGAAAATTCAATTGACATTTTTTTAAAAAAAGTTTTTGGAGAACAAGCTCCATCAATAGTAACAGGGTATGATGGTTGAGGTGTCATTAAAGATGATTGAGTTGAAGTTGAAGATGTCGTTCTTGTATGTAACTCCCCTGTTTGATTCTTTTGATTTTTTAAAATGTTTTGATTATTCACTAAAAAATTTAAAATAGGAGATTTTACAATATTATTGCCATTCTTATTGTTTTTATTCTTCGACATTGATAGAGTTTCAATTAAATTTTCATTTTCTTTATTTTTAACACAATTATTATAAATATAATTATTGCTATTATTATTAAATAATTGGTTTTGATTATTATAGCTATTAACATTTATAGTTGGGTTAATTGAAGGTTCATTAATATTATTATTATTATTATTATTATTATTATTATTATTATTATTATTATTATTATTATTATTATTATTATTATTATTATTATTATTATTATTATTATTATTATTATTATTATTATTATTATTATTATTATTATTATTATTATTAATATTATTATTAATATTGTTATTATTATTATTAGTTATAACATCACTACTATTTATATTATTTTGGTTATAGTTATGATGACTATGGTTTTGGCAATTATTATGGTGGTGGTGGTTTTGGTTTTGGTTGTTTTTCATAGATTGGTTATTTGTTGTTGTGTTTGTAATGGTTGTTGTTTGATTATTCTTTATTTTTTTTTCTCTTTTTTTTCTCGGTAAATCGTAACAAGTTTGACTAATTTCTTGTTTAACACATCGGGTACATGGTCTTTGTTGATCACATGCAACTTTTGAATTTCTGCAATTCAAACATGCTCTTCTTACCCTTTTTATCATTATTTTAATTGTTGGTTATATAGATAACTCCTAATTCCAAAATAATTAAACAAATTAATATTAAATAATTGAATATTTTTTATTGTTAAAATTTTAAAAAAAACAATAGGTGTTGACTTTTATTAGTTTAAAATCCTTAATCCAAAAAAAAAAAAAAAAAAAAAAAAAAAAAAAAAAATTATTGAACAATAAAATAAATTTTTTAAAAAATTATAATATGGTTATGTATAATTATATGGTAAATATAA
>CM069765.1:4970000-4990000 GCA_036169595.1 Dictyostelium firmibasis | reverse complement strand
TTTCGAATTTTATAAAAAATTAATGATTTTAGATATTTCAAAAAAAATAAAAAAAAATCTACCCAAATCACACCACAAAAAAATAAATAAATTAATAATTAATTAACTAATAAATAAATAAAAAAATAAAAATATTAAAAATAATATTAATAAAATAACTATTAAAACAAAAAAGAAAAAAAAAAGTTAAAAGGTTTAATTTGTAGAAAAAAAAAAAATAAAAAATAAAAAAAAAAAAAAAAAATTTATATTTTCAATTTTATTTCTTTTTAAAAGTGAAATTAATAGAATTACCAGTTTTTGTTGAACCAATAAAAATTTGATCGATTGTATTATCTTTAAATCTATTTGAATACTTTGAATTTGATTTGACAAAAGAAGAGAAATCAGAGTTTCTTGGAACTGATTCAACACCTTTAGTTTTACCATCGAATTGAATTACCAAATTAATGAATTCTCTAAGCAAAGCGTTTGGAGAAGATTTTGGCCAACTTTGATTAAGGATATCGTTATCATTTGAATTACCATATGCTTGTTGTTCGAGTGTCGAATAATTTGACAAGTAAAAGGATTTATTATTTTCAATTATGCCATCTATTAGAGATTTCCAATGAACTTGTGAGAAAATTGGGGAGAATGGGAATAGCATTAAAGTAAATGCTCTTAGTGATTGATAATATTCTTTTGTAAGTTTAATTTGGTCAGTTGATTTTTGAAGAGTATTTGAAAGTTCCATTAATGCAGCAATACCAGTATTGAATGAATGTTTATCGATTGACTCGGTTACTTTATTCATTGTAGAATGAGTTTCAAATAGAATATCTTTTACCTCCTTTGATTGTTGTTCATTTAATTCCAATGAAGATAATGGTTTTTTATTTTGATCTAAAAATGATTGGATGGTAACGTTTACTCTAGCCAACCATTTCTTACAACCTTCAATACCTTGAGTATCCCAATCCAATGATTTCTCTGGTGGTGCTTTAAAGAGAATATAAGTTTTCAATGTATCTGAACCATATTTATCAATGATTTCCTTTGGATCGAAACCATTCAATTTCGATTTTGACATTTTTTCAATTGTAACCGATACTTGATTACCAGTTAACTTATTGATTGGTACTTGTTTACTATTGGGTTTAGAGAATTCAACATTTGATGGATGAATTGGTTTATTGGTTATTGCATCCCGATAGGTTTTTGATTTAACTAAACCTTGTGCCAATAAAACTTTGAATGGCTCTGAATGTTGAATTAGTTGTTCATCCTTTAAGAATTTTGTAATGAAACGACTATACAATAAATGAAGAATAGCATGTTCAATACCACCAACATAAACATCCACTGGCATAAATCTATTGACTAATTCAGTTGAAAACATTGATTCTGAATTTTTATTATCTAAAAATCTAAGGAAATACCAAGATGAATCAACAAATGTATCCATTGTATCAGTTTCTCTTGTTGCATTTTCATTACCACAACATGGACATTTCACTTTTTTCCATTCCTCTAATTGATTTAATAAATTACCTTTACCTGTGAATTGAACATCAACTGGTAATTCAACTGGTAATTGTTCACTTGGTACTGGTACATCACCACATTTATCACATATTATAATTGGAATTGGTGTACCCCAATAACGTTGTCTTGAAATTAACCAATCATGAAGTCTATAATTTGTTTGTCTTTTAATTAATTTATCTTTTTCTAATCTATCTATACAATCTTTGATTTTCATACCTGTATCTTGACCACTATTAATTAATGTACCATTTGAATAGTCATAACATTCTTCTTGTTGCTGTTGCTGTTGTTGTTGTTGTTGTTGTTGTTGTTGTTGTTGTTGTTGTTGTTGTTGTTGTTGTTGTTGTTGTTGTTGTTGTTGTTGTTGTTGTTGTTGTTGTTGTTGTTGTTGTTGTTGTTGTTGTTGTTGTTGTTGTTGTTGTTGTTGTTGTTGTTGTTGTTGTTGTTGTTGTTGTTGTTGTTGTTGTTCAACATTACTATCAATTTCATTCACTCCTAAAACTGGTAATAAAGGTAAATTTAATTGTTTTGCAACTTGATAATCTGAACGATTATGTGATGGTACGCCCATAACAGCACCAGTACCATAATCGGCATGAACAAAGTTTGAAAGTATTAATGGAATATATTTATTTGAAATTGGTTGATAAAATTTTAAATTTGTATTAAAAGTTTTCAAATTTTCAATATTCTCTTGTAATCCATTTTTATTTTTAATATCTTGAACTTCCTTTAGATATTGATCCAATTGTGAACGTTCTTTATCAGTGGATAGATTTAATTTAATTTCATTTATCTCTGGATGTTGGGGTGAAATAGCTAAGAAAGAAACACCATGAATAGTTTCAGCACGTGTTGTAAATACAGTTATATTTGAAATTTTGTTTGTTAACACTGGACTTTTAAATTCAATTAAATGACCATGTGATCTACCAATCCATTCTTTTTGCATATTTTTAATTTCATCAGACCAACCATCCAATTGATCTAAATCATCAATTAATCTATCCGCCATTGAGGTTATCTTATAGAACCATTGTTTCATTTGTTTTTTTTCAACCAATGCATTTGATCTCCATGATCTACCTTGTGCATCAACTTGTTCATTTGCTAATACTGTTTGATCTATTGGATCCCAATTAACGGTTGCACTCTTTCTATAGGCTAATCCTGATCTAAATAATCTTAGAAATATCTCTTGTGTCCAACGATAATAATCCTTATTACATGTAGATAACTCTCTATCCCAATCAAATTGAAAATTTAATTCTTTCAATTGTTCTCTCATTGAATTTATATTCAAATTTGTCCATTCACTTGGTGAAACTTGTTTATCGATTGCTGCATTCTCTGCTGGTAGTCCAAATGCATCCCATCCCATTGGATGAATAACATCATATCCTTGCATTCTCTTTAATCTAGCAATACAATCTGATATAGCATATACCCTTACATGTCCCATATGTAATGCTCCTGATGGATATGGAAATTGTGATAATGAATAAAATTTATTCTTTTTTTCTTTTATACTTTCATTATTATTATTGGTTGTGGTAGAATATGATCTTATTCCTATATTATTAGAAATCGATTTGACATTATTTTTTGATAATTTTAGATTTTTTAATGAATTCCTACACAAATTAAACATTTTCACTTTCGTTCAAAAAATCGCCAATCATTTTCAAAAAAAAAAAAAAAAAAAAAAAAAAATTTTTAAAAAAAAAAAGTATGAAAAATATAAAAAAATGAAAAATAAAAAGAGTTATGAAAAATTCATTAGTTTTCAATAAACATGACACTGGTTTTATTAAAAAAAAATAAACTGTGTCATTGTATTATTTGTTTGATAGTGAATTATTTCTTTCCAAAACTCAAAAAAGAGAAAAAGACTTTTGAAAATAACTTAAAGGGGTAATGCCACAAAAAAAAAAAAAAAAAAATAAAAATAAAAATATAAAAAAAAAAAAAAAAAAAATTTTAAAAAAAATAAAAAACACAGATAACAAGAATTTTTTTCATAAAAAAAAAAAAAAATTATAATTCAAGTTTTAGAGGAATGTAATACCTTATATGTAATAGTTTTTTATATAAGGTTTTAAAAGGAGAGAATTTTATTATTTTAATTTTTTTTAATTTCAAAAAAAAACCACATTGGCTTTGGAAAATGATTTTTTTTTGATTTTTTTTTTTTTTTATGAAAAAAATTCACATAAATTAAAATTTAATTAAAATTTAATTTTTGTTGTTTCTTCGCAGTTTAAAAAAATTTCACTTTTTTAATTTTTTTTTTTATAAATTAAAATTTTTTTTATTTTTTTATTTTTTAATTTTATAATTTTACAAATTATTTATTTGTATATAATAAATAAAAAAAATGACAGTTTCGAATAATAAAAAATTTGAAGAAAACTATGTATTGGCATGTGATATTGAAGAGAAAGAAAAATTATTGGGCACATTGATTGGTGGTAGCCCACAATATTTCTATTATAATGTTATTCATTTATTAAATGTAGATCCAACATTGTCTGATAGTAAGAATAGAGAAAAGTATCAAAGATTGATGAAAGATTGGTCACCAGAATCCAAACCAACTATACCAACACCATATGGAGCAAGCAATCCAAGCCATGAATCTATTCAACAATATAAATCTATTGACCTCAGACAAAAGTTATTATCTTTTAGACAAGAAAATACAAATCCATCTGCATTGACAAACAATGTAAATGATATGTTTGAGGAATTAAGATATCTCTTTGGATTAACATTTTCTTATACACAAACCACTCATCAAACCATTGATACTCCAGTGACATCCTCACACGACGATAAATCAGATTCAACATTGGATGAATCAATTGTAAATAAAAAAACAGTGATTGAGAGTATTATCAATAATTATCCATATAAAGCCGATTATATTACACCAAATTCATTCGAATATGTATTGAACAATTACTCACTACCAGAAGCAGTTGAAAAAAAGATTGTTCAAAAGTTAAAGTATCCAATCGTGTCAAATGATAAATTACAACAATTGTTAAGCAATCATAAAGGATCATTTGGTTCATTGGCTCTGCATCAAAATTTAACATTGGAGCAAATGGAGAAATACATTGAAAAGAATCCAGAGAATTTAGATTCTGTCTATGTTAAATCTTATTTGGAGAAATTAACACCAACCAATGAATTACATGATTGGGAAACCATTAAATCAGCTCAAGACCACTTTTATCAAACTGCTTCAAAATTTGTAACAACACTTCCAAACTCATTAAATACTTATAAGCTTTTAGTCTATCATCATTACATAAAATTCCAAATTGCCGATAACAAATATGATCAATCCACCATTGAAAAATATTTCCAATTACCAAGAGACACATATTACTATATCGAACCTGTAGATAGATTAAAACCAAATCCTCAACTATCCAAATTTAATGACTCTTTTAATGGTTTAAAACCTGTTTCACAAGATGATGATGAAAAATTAGTAAGTTTTTATTTTATTTATTATTTTATTAAAAATTTATATTAACAATATATTATTTCATTATTTTTTTATATTTTTTTATTTTAGATTTCATTTTTATTAAAAAAATTATTTTTAAAAGAAAATAGTATTAAACCATATCAAAGCTATTTTAGACCAACTTATTTAAATTTATTATTGGCAGAGAGTAAATTATTATCAAACGATAGTTCACCAGAGAAATGGATTGAAATAATTGATAATCATTCAAAAGTACAAGAGTTGAAAGATCGTGTTGATATTGAATTCTTGCCAACCAATAGAGAATACTATCACCCAGATGATGATGTAGTTATCGATTGTGCAATTAAAAATGTAAATACTCTTTTGGTAAAAGTTTTTGAAATTTCAACATTCAACTACTACAAGAGTGAAAATAAAAAGATCGATTCAAACATTAACTTGGATGGTTTAATCGCTAGTCAAGAGTTGAGCTTTGATTATTCCGATCAACCACCAATTCAAAAGAGTGATAAGAAATTTGATTTCCCAAGTCTAAAAGGAAAGAGAGGTATCTTTGTAATTGAATTCATTGGTAATGGTAAGAGTAGTAGATCAATGATTCAAAAGGGCGATCTTCATTTCATCTCTGAAACTTCTCCAATTGGCCAGGTTATTAAAGTCATCGATCAAGACTCAATCAAGGTTCAAAAGAGTTCAGTCTACATTGATGGAAACACTTACAAGAGTAATGAGGATGGTGACATTAAAATACCATTTTCTTCGACCACCTCTCAAAAGAATATCATCTTAATGGCAAACATTGGTGATTCAGATGTATTTGCTTCGTTGAAGAAATTCACACACCAATCAGAACAATACTCATTGAGTGGTGGTATTTTCGTTGATAACTCTTGTTTACTTCAAAATGAAAAAGCTCCAATTGTTGTTAGAGTTAAATTGTTTTTAGGTGACACTCAAATCTCCAATAACTATCTCGAAGAGCCATCTCTCACAATCACAAGCTCTGATAATTCAGAGTCACCCGTCGTAAACTCAAAGGAAATTAAACCATTTGTATTATATGATAACAAAGAATCTATATATCAATACAAAGTTCAAGAAGGGCTAAATAGTTTGAATGTTCGTTTCGAAGCTAAAGTTCGTGCTTTAAGTAGAAATAATAATCAAGAGACACTTTCATTTGAAGCCTCATTCCAAGTCAATACCATTAACAACACTGATCAAATTTCCGAATACTATTTAGAGCGTTGTGTTGCCAAAGATGGTTCATTGGCCTATCAACTTTGTCATCTTGGTAAAGGTGGTGATCCACTCTCTCATGGTGATGTTTCATTAGAGTTTCAACATTGGTTAACAACCGAAAGAATATATACCACTTTAAAAACTGATAAAAATGGTATCATTCATTTAGGTGCTTTAAATGATGTTCAACAATTGAATGTAAATGGTTTACATTCAACATTTACTTTCCCAATTAAAAGACAACAACAATTTACCTATCCAAACCAAATTAATATTAAATTGGGTGAGCTTATTCGTTTACCATATCTTGGTAATGAGAAATCAGTATCACATTCACAAATTAACTTTTTCCAATTGGGTGGTAGTGACGATAAGAACTTTGTAGTTCATGATCTTCTAAAGAAATCAGTCAACATTGAAAATAAGAATGAATTGGTCATTGGTGGTTTAGACATTGGTAGATATTTATTGATTTTAGCAGGTTCAATTCAATCATGCTCCACCACTGAAATTTTAATTGATGTTGTCGATGGTCAAGTTAGAGAGGGTTATTTAGTTGGTCCATCAAGAATTCTTTCATATAAAGAATCCATAGCAAAATCTTTATTCTTTGATACAACCGTTGATGCTAAACATAACCAACTTCAAGTTAAATTCAAGAATTATACACCTTCAACAAGAGTTCATGTTTTCTCAAGCTACTTTGAACCAACTAATTCTTTGGATGCTAGTTTATCATTGACAAATGGCTCGCTCTCCTATCAAGAGTATAGTGTTAAACCAAAGTCATTATATTTCAATGGTAGATCATTAGGTGATGAGGTCAATTACATTTTAAATAGAAAAACCACTAAGAAATTGTTACCAGGTAATTCCTTAAAGAAACCAAGTATATTGGTTCAACCATGGTCAATTGGTAAAACTACACACTCTCAAGATTCTCTTAAAGAATCAAGTAAATTTAGAAATGCTGAAGCAATGGATGAAAGATCATCTAGAAATAGACGTATGGAAAAGAGAAGAGAGGTAGGAGCAACTCGTTCACCATTTTTAGAGTTTCTTTCACATCCATCGATTTTACTTTTAAATCTTGAACCCTCCGCTGATACAGGTATCGTTAATGTTGACCTCTCTCAATTGATTGAAGCAGGTTCAACCATTTATATCTATGCCGTAGATAATGATTCAATCTTTACAAAGGAGATAGCTATTGATAAATCGACATCAATCAATCATTTCAAAGATACTAAATTAGTAAGACCATTGGATTCATCTTTACATTATAAAGAGGAAAAGTTAATTACACCAGTAGTACAAAATTCACCATTTGAAATCTTAAATGTTAACTCTTCCAAGTACACTGTATACGATAGTTTAGATAAAGTATTATCCTTAATGAAAACTTTGAACAAGAGTTACCTCCAAGATTTCTCATTCATCTCTGAATGGGAGTCATTATCATTCGAAAAGAAGAAAGAGAAATTCTCCAAATTCACCTGCCATGAATTAAACTTTTTCATCTTTAAAAAGGATAAGGAATTCTTTGGTCAAGTTGTATTGCCATTAATCCAAACCAAAGGTTACAAAACTTTCATTGATCACTTTCTCTGTGGCGATAAAAAGAATTTGGAAATCTTTATTATCGATTCAAATAGATTCAACACTTTAAATGCTTTAGAAATGGTTTTATTGGGCGAATTATTCCCTGAACATTCTGATTCCATTTCAAATCTCTTCAAACAAAAAGTAAACTTTTCGCCAATTTCACCATCTCAATATGATACAAACTTTAAGATCGCTCTCAATCAATTGGATACTGATATGGAAAGTTTAAAGGATGATTCTGATGAATTTCCAAATTCACGTAACCTTTCAAGTATTGGTGGCGGAGGTGTTAATTTTTATGACAGCAACAACAACAACAACAACAACAACAACAACAAAAACATCGCTACTATGGCATTTTGTTCTAATATGAGTGCAGCTAACGCACCTGGTATGTCAATGAAAAAGAAAATGGTAAGTCGAGAATCTGATATGAAACTTGGTTCTGCTGGACCACCACCACCAATGGCATCAATGGGAGCCCCAACTCCAATGTTAATGAGGGCTGTACCATCACCAGCTCCACCACCTCCAGCTCCAACCACTCGTGCATATGAAGCACCACAACTCTACCAACCTATTGAAAAAACTGAAGAGTTGGCTGAAACCTACTATTACAAACAATTGAACCCACATTCATCTTTAATTCCAGTTAATGAGTTTTGGTTAGACTATGCCAATCATATTGCAAAGAACAATCAAAACAAATCACCTTTTGTTAGTAAATACATTGCATTCAGTAATTCATCATTTGCCGAGTCAATGATGGCACTATCAGTATTGGATCTCCCATTCACAGTAAAAGATAATACCACTCAAGTTAGACCAAAGAATGGAAAACTATCAATGAAACCAACAACTCCAATCGTTGTATTCCATCAAGAGTTAGTTTCTGGTGACATTGAAAAACAATCGGATATTTTAGTAACCCAACATTTCTTTGATCCACAAAATCAATATTCCTATAATGATGGTGAAAACGAAGAAATCTACATCGACGATCAATTCCTTGTTTCAAAGGTCTACTGTGCAATGGTTGTGATTGCAAATCTTTCATCAAAACAAAAGAAATTGGATGTCCTCTTAGAGATTCCTAAAGGTTCGATTGCAGTTGGTCCTTCACCATTTGTAACACGTTCTAAATCTGTAAATCTCTCTGCCTATAGTACCACTCGTTTACAATACCATTTCTATTTCCCGGAATCTGGTAGATTCCCACATTTCCCTGCCCATGTATCAGAGAAACAAAATATCATTGCAAGTGTAGTACCATTCACTTTCAATGTAGTTTTGAAACCATCGATTGTCAATCACCTATCATGGGAATACATCGCAAATCAAGGCACAGTGGAATCAATTTTGGACTACTTAACAAAAGGTAACTTGTATCGTGTCGATTTCTATCATCTCTATCATAGATACAACGATAAGAAAATTTGGGAGAAAGTAATTGAACACTTAAAGAAATTGAAATTCTATGAATCCACCACTTGGTCATTCTCTATTCATCATAAGAATTTCTTCTACTTGAAAGACTACCTCTCTGAACGAGTTCATTCCTTATCATTGAAATCAATAGATGCTCCATCGATTTATATCGATCCATTTG
The DNA here is from genome assembly GCA_036169595.1 of Dictyostelium firmibasis. NCBI lineage: Eukaryota > Evosea > Eumycetozoa > Dictyosteliales > Dictyosteliaceae > Dictyostelium > Dictyostelium firmibasis. Next base: position 4,980,509 of record CM069765.1, on the reverse strand, counting down.
AAAATAATTTCATCAAATTTTTGGAATACTCTCCATTAGTTAACTCAAGAACCCATCAAATCGGTGATGAAAGAAAGATTCTCAACAATAAGCTATCGAACCAATATTATGAATTTTGTAGTTTGCTTTCATTCAAATTAGATCCATCAGATACTGAACTACTTTCTTTGGCCTACTATTTATTACTTCAAGACAGATTCGAAGAATCAATTAAAATCATGAAGAGAATTGGTAAACATCCAGTTTTAACTCCAAAACTATTACTTTCAAGTGCAACCATAAATGATTCTAAACCATCATCTCATTCAACTTTATCGAACACTGCCTCTACCACCACCATCGATAGTGCAAAAGATAAAAAGAAACTTGAAAAGGAAGAAAAACAAAGAGAAAAAGAAAGAAAACAAAAAGAGAAAGAAGAGAAAAAGAAAGAAAAAGAGGAATTAAAGAGAAAAGAAAAAGAAGAAAAGAAAAAGAAAGAAGAAGAAAAGAAATCGAAAAAGAAATCTGGCTCAGAGGTTTCATCTCCATCAGCTGATCCAACAATAGCAACCTCCACTACCCAAACTTCCTCAACAATAGCCAATGCTGCTTCTCCAACCTCCACTACCCATCATGACCCAATAAAACCAGAGAAAATTGCGAGTGATGATGAACATGATGATGAACATGAAGGGGACGATGATGATGAGGACGATGATGAACCATTAATTGACATGTCAGAGTTTAATCCACCAAGTTGTTTACCAGAAATGAAAGTTCAATATGACTACCTCTTGTCATATTTAGACTTTTTTAATCCAAACCCAACAGTTGCTGCAGAGAATAGTAAGAAATATGAAAACTACCCAGTTCAACGTTGGAACTCATTATTTAAGGATTTAAGAAACAAGGTAGACCAAGTCTCAAATAAAGATTCTGTTGAAATTGATTACGAAAAAGAAATTGATAGAGAAAGAAGACAAAATAAAATGGCCTCCAACGAACCAACATTTGATATCTCTTCTGAATCAAATAGAACAATCTCTGTAAACTACAGTAATTTGGTTGATATTACAGTTAGTTACTATGTAATGGATATTGAACATCTTTTCTCAGCCAATCCATTCGTTCAACAAGAGTTGGGACACTTCCTTTATGTTTCCCCAAACAAGAAGGAATCATTCTTACTCAAAGATAAATCTGGTACCTTTAATTTTAAGATTCCTGATGAATTTTCCAATAGTAATGTTGTTATTGATGTAGTTTCCGCCCAAATACATCACAATATTACCGTCTACTCAAATAATCTTTCTGTATACATCACAGAAAAGGTTGGTCAACTCAGAGTTGTCCACAAACAAAAGTCCCAACCAATCTCGAAAACCTATATCAAAGTTTACAGCAAAAACAAAAATGGTGTTGTTGAATTCTTTAAAGATGGTTACACTGATATTGCTGGTTACTTTGATTATTCAACAGTTTCTACATTGGATATTTCAAATGTTTCTAAACTTTCAATTCTTGTCCTCAGTAATCAATATGGTGCTGTAATTAAAGAAGCAAAACCACCAGGTTTTTAAATAAATAAATAATAAAAACTTTTTATTTCATACAAAAAAACAATTTTTATTTCTTTTTTTTATTTAAATTATATTCTATTAATCTAAATCAATATCAAATAAAAAAACTGCAATAAAATTTTATAAAAAATTAATTTTTATTTTACCAACCAACTTGATAACCTAAAGAATCCCAATAATCGCAATAAGTCTTTAAATAATCTGATTGCATATAACTTGGTGTGTCTAAAGTCAACATATCATCACTTGATTTAGTATATTGAGTCCATTGAACATTGATTGGATTTCCCACATTTGGATTTCCATTTCTGGCAAAGTTTGTCCAATAATTTTGCATATTTGTTGAGAGTATCGCTTCCTGTGGGCTAAATGTATATTGTCCAGCATTACCAAAAACATAAGGTAATTCAAGACCTAAAAAAAAAAAAAAAAAGAATGTTGATTTTTAACCATAAATTAATATCAAACCATCGTAATTATCAAAGAAAAGAAAAAAAATAATTACCATGACAAACTTCATCAGCACAATAATCATAACCATTACCATATGGATTAAAACTTGAAACATGTTGGAACTGATAGGTATAAACTGGGAAATTAGAAATGGTTGATAAATACATTGCAGCATTTCTAACTGGACAAACGAAAATATAATCGGTACCAACAACTCCCAGTGTATCCATAAAGTTTGAACCGTTTATAAATTGTTTATATAATTCATAAATCTTTAATTCTTGTGTGAGTCCAAAAATATCAATTAATCCACCAATATATTCAATTTTACTAATATCCATAGCAATCTTTAATATTTAAATACCATTAGCTTTATTGTCAATTTTTTAGTAAAAATAAAAAAAACACTATACTTACACCTGCAACAAATACCAATGCCTCATTACGTACAGTACCAACAATAACTGGTACTTTATTGTAATCTCCTTTTTGGATGAGTGCTAATGGTTGATCGGTAATTAAAACTCCATCTAAAAAATAAAAAACAAAAGTCAAAATAATAACAATAAATAATAATAATAATATTAATAATAATAATAATAATAATAATAATAATAATAATAATAATAATAATAATAATAATAATAATAATAATAATAATAATAATAATAATAATAATAATAATAATAATAATAATAATAATAATAATAATAATAATAATAATAATAATTTACCAACAACTGGGGTCCATGGAAGAAAAGTTAAAAGTGGTGAAAAAACGCTGAAATGATTTTGGCTAACATTCATTGCAATTAAGAGCTCTTCTTGATTTTTAGAGTAAAGACAAGCATTATCATTGATATCACAACCAATATCCTTGGCAAAAATTTTAGCCAAATCTTTTGCTTCATCAATTGATTTAATTGGTAATGACCATGGATTTGATTCAATGATAATCTTTGAAAATAAGCCAGCAGATGCTGGTGAAGTTAAATGAAGGGCACAACTTGTACCACCAGCACTCTCACCAAATACTGTAACTTGAGTTGGATCACCTCCAAATGCTTTAATGTTTTGTTGAACCCATTTTAATGCTAATAATTGATCTTCAAATGCTAAATTTCCAGAGATTGTATCAGTTTGAAGCATACCAAAAACACCTAATCTATAGTTAATACTAACAAACACTATATTTGATGAATTTACCATTTTAGTTCCATTGTAAAGTTCTCCTGATCCGCTTCCCATTTCAAATCTTTAATTTTTAAAATAATAAGAAATTAATAAACGTTGAATAAATCATCTAAAATAATGTATTTACCTTCCACCAGCAATAAAAAACATAACTGGTAATGGTTCTTGAATAGTTGAAAAATCAATATTTGGTGTAAAAACATTTAAATATAAACAATCTTCTGTTGATACATTCGTGCAAAGTTCAGGTGGTAAGTTACAAATTTGTGCACATGGTAATCTTTCGTATGTTGCATTATATACATCATTCCATGGTGATGCGGGTACTGGTGATTTCCATCGAAGTTGGTCTACTGGTGGCTCTGCAAACCCAATACCTAAAAACTCTTTATGAGACTCAAAGGTATTACCTATAATAAAAAAAAAAAATTTTCAATATTTTTTTTTTTTTTTTTTTTTTTTTTTTATCAAAATTGTATTACCTCTCACTTGACCATTTGCAATATTAATAATTTCTTGACAATTAACAATTGCAATAGCTAAACCTAAAATTAACAATATGTTCAAAATTTTTAACATTTTTTTTCAAAATAAAAAAATAAAAAAAAAATTTTAATTAATTTTTTTTCAATTTCAAAAAATTAAAATCAAATTATAAAAAAATTAAAAAAAAATAAAAATAAAAATATCTTTGAAAAACGAATCAAACAATTCAGATATTTTGAAAAGTAAAAGTAAAAGTAAAAATAAAAAAATAAAAATTTGAAAAAAAAAAAGGATAAATATCTTTTGATGAATAGTTCCAATATGGATTATTTTTTTATTTTTTTTGATAAATAGATTTATAAATGTGTTTTTAGTAAAAAAAATATATATATATATATATATATATATATATATATATTTGTTGGAGTTTATTTCATAAAGTTATTTATAACTTCAACCCAACCGTGGTTATCACAATGACCTTCATGCACATGATGAAGGTGACCATCAACTAAAAAATCATAATGGTCAAAATGTGGAACTATTTCATGTCCACAATCCATAGAATGAGAAGAACCATCAGGGTGATGACTACAAACGAATTGAGGTGTACAACTTGAGGGATTTGTCTCTGAGATTTCAATACTATGATTGTCGGTATGATCATGGTCCATAGAGTGCAAATGACGATCATGTAAAAAATCGATATGACCTTCGTGAGCTATTGCAGTGTGACCACAACCAACACTATGAACATGTGAATGAGGTGATGAGGTAATATTATTAATGTTATTATTAAGTTGATGAGTTTTCTTGTGTTTTTTTAAATCAGCTTGACGAATGAATCTTTTGGAACAACCTTCCCAATCACAAACAAAAGGTTTCTCACCAGTATGAATTCTTTGATGAAGACGTAAATCCGAGGAACGAGCAAATCGTTTACTACAACCTGGAAATGTGCAAAGGTAAGGCTTTTCACCGGTATGAGAACGTAAATGTACCTTTAAATCAAACTTTCTAGAAAATCTTTTATTACAACCCTCCTCAGTGCAAACGAATGGTTTGCATCCAGTATGTTCTTTTAAATGTCGTTTAAAAATAGCCAGCGTACTAAATGATTTACCACATGATTGATAATCACATGTAAATTTCTCTTCACCTCCCTCTCCAACTGTTTTTATTAAATAACTCTCAACATCACTACTATTGCTATTTAAATTGAAATTAATTCCATCACTTGGAGATGAACTTGTCGTTGCAGTTGTCGTCGTTGTTGTTGTTGGTGTTGGTGTGGTGTTGTTATTGCTGACTATTGTTTTATTAATATTACTATTAGTTGGTCCAATTGGTATCGGTGCACTTGCAAAATGATTATGGTTTGTTGTGCTGTGACTATGGCTATGGTTATGTCCATGACCATTACCATGATTGTGTCCATGATTATTACCATGATTATGTCCATGATTGTGTCCATGACTATTACCATGATTATGCCCATGACTATGCCCATGACTATGCCCATGATTGTGTCCATGATTGTGTCCATGATTGTGTCCATGATTATGTCCATGATTATGTCCATGATTGTGTCCATGATTATTATTATTATTATTATTATTATTATTATTATTATTATTATTATTATTATTATTATTATTATTATTATTATTATTATTATTATTATTATTATTATTATTATTATTATTATTATTATTATTATTACTACCATTATTGCTTAAATTGGACACATTCTCATTGTTTTGAATGGGTGATTCTGGTTTTTTGTGTAAATTTTTTGTGTGATCAGAATTAATAGGAGTGGAAATATGAGAAGGGGGTGAATTTGTTTGATTTTGAAACAATATGTTACAAAATTGATTGTGAATATGCTCAATATTGCATCCTATGGTATGCAGTATTTGGTTTGCATCCAAATTGGAAGTAGATATTGTTGACGTTGCGATTGGAGAGCTTGAGGATGGAGATGATAGTTGTAATTGAGATGAAATTGAACTTTGCAGATTATCTATATTGTTATTATTACTATTATTATTACTATTATTATTATTATTATTATTATTATTATTATTATTATTATTATTATTATTATTATTATTATTATTATTGTTATTGTTATTGTTATTGTTATTGTTATTGTTATTATTATTATTGTTTTTTAATTCAGTTTGAGTCGGTTGTTTTTGTGATGAAAAAAATAAGGGTTGATTCGTGTTGTTGCTATTGATATTATTATTACTATTTACATTTTGGAAAAAGTTTGTAGCTGAACTATCTAAAATTAAGCCTCCACTATTATTATTATCATTAATATTATTATTATTATTATTATTATTACTATTATTATTATTATTATTATTATTATTATTATTATTATTATTATTATTATTATTATTATTATTATTATTATTATTATTATTATTATTATTATTATTATTATTATTACTGTTTGAATTTGGCGGTATTATATTATTCGTTGATGGATTGGTTGATGAAAAAAAGGAGGGGTTAACAATTTGATTTGGATTTTGAAATAAAAAGTTTTTATTATTAGTATTGTTGTTATTTTTGGCTGTATTATTAAAGAAATGTGGGTTGAAAAAGGTATTGTTAGTTGGGCTATTTAAAGCAATGTTATTATTATTATTATTATTGCTATTAATAATATTTATTGGATTACTTGGTAATTGAATATTTGAATTCGGATTATTGAAAAATCCAATTGAATCCAATTGTTCCCAACCCTTTGATAATAAATGAGATGAATTCGATAGTACTGGGCTCAACGCTCCAATATCAAAGTTCATTTCTTGTGAAAATGATAAAGCAGTTTTTGCCATCCCTTTTTCAACCAGATAATAATAAACTGCTGCATCCAATTTATTGATGCTTTTATTATTATCAATCATATTAATCATAAATTTTTATTATTATTATTTTATTATTATTATTATTATTATTATTATTATTATTATTATTATTATTATTATTATTATTATTATTATTATTATTATTATTATTATTATTATTATTATTATTATTATTATTATTATTATTATTATTATTATTATTATTATTATTATTATTATTATTATTATTATTATTATTATTATTATTATTATTATTATTATTATTATTATTATTATTATTATTATTATTATTATTATTATTATTATTTTATTATTATTATTATTATTTTACTATCGCCAACTATTGCTAAAAAAAAAAAAAAAAGAAATGAAAAAAAACAAATTTATTTAAAATGGAAAAAAAATTAAACAAAAAAAAAAAAAAAAAAAAAAAAAAAATTATGATGTGTGTATGTGTTTTACTACAATTTTTTTTATTATTTTTTATAACATTAAAATTTGTGAACGAGCGAGATAATTATGGGGACGTTTGTGTGTGTAAATGGTGTGTTGGTGGGTGGTGTGCAAATGAATCAATTGATTGAGTGTACTGTTTTGTTGTTTAATTTTTTCATTTTTTTAGAAAGTTAAGTGTTGTCACTCCGTAATCCATGAATGACAGTTATAAAAAAAAAAAAAAAAAAAATTTTTATTTAAAAATTAATTTTGAAATATTTTTTTTTTTTTTTTTTCTTTTAAAATCATTTTTAATTTATTTTTTTTTTTTCCAATTAAATATATTTAATCTAAAAAATAAAAAAAATAAAATAAAATTGGTGTCAAAATAAAGGATTGTTTTTCCCTTTAAAAATTTTTTTTGGCCTGTGTGAGATACTATAACGATTTTTGATATTCCATGGTTTATTTTTTTATTTGTGTTGGTGGAGAAATTTATTTTCTGTGAAAAAAAAAAATAAAAAAAATAAAAAATAAAATTTTAAATTTTTTTTTTTTAATTTTTATTTTTTTATTTTTTTATTTTTATTTTTTTATTTTTTTTATTTTTTATATTTATTTTCCATACATTATATTGGAAGTGGAATATTTTTGAATTCATACAGTGCGTTGAGTTAATATAATAATTATTATTAAAAATGAAAATATTAACACCAGAAGAATTAGAACAAAGATGGGGTATTTTTAGTAAAAACTTTCAACGTTATAATGAGTGTGCAACAGCACCGGTTGCATTTCTATTGATTACAAGCTTGGGAATTACAAAACAATTCGACAGTTGTTGTAAAAGTAAATCTATATTAGAGGTGGCATGTGGACCAGGAGCAGGCACAAAATTATGTTTGGACTATAAAATAGACTCTACCAAATTAATATCAACTGATATCTCTAATGAGATGATTCAATTAACCAAAGAAAAGCTTGGAATGAGTGGAGAAACTAATGAAATTATTGAAAAGAATTTTAAAATTCAACAATGTAATGCCGAACAATTACCATATGAAGATGGTTCATTTGACCGTTATTTTAGTAATTTCTGTTTACATTTGGTAACATCACCAGAAAAAATGTTAAGAGAGGCATATAGAGTATTGGAGAGTGGTGGTATCGCAGCATTCTCTGTATGGGGTAGACCAGAAAATTCAAACCAATTTACTATTGTTAAAAAAATGGCAGAAGAAATTTCCTTGAATTTAGCTCACTCAAGATCACCTTTCCATTTAAATGATACAAATAAAATTCGTCAAATGGCATTGGATGCTGGTTTCTCCAGAGTACTCGTTGGTCATACTTTTGTTAATTCTCCAATTCAAAATGGTGAGGAATTCTCTGAAGTATTTTTATCAAATCCTGATATACAATCATTCATTAAAATACTTGATAAAGAAAAATTTTCACTTTGGAAATCAAAAGTAAGTGGTTTTTCTGTAATCAAAAAAATTTTTTTTTTTTTTTTTTATAAAAAAAAACCTTTCTTCTTTCTAACAATTTATTTAAATATATATAGATTGTAAATCATGTTGATCAAATTTTAAGTAGAGGTGAATTTATTGGTTCAGAAGCAACATATATTGTTTGCACAAAATAGTACCTTTTTTTCATTATTTTTTTTTTTTTTTTTTTTTTATGTTGAATAAAAAATTATTAAAGCCCATTGGCAGCTTACTTTTTTATTTTTTTATTTTTTTAATTTTTTAATTTTTTTTTCTTGCAACACCGTCATCAAAATTGAAAAAGAAAACTTATTTTAAAATCAAAAAGGGAAAAAATTGGGTGTGAAATTCACACTAAACAAAAACGTGGTGTGGTTTTTTTTTTAAAAAAATCGACCAAATTTTCACTGAAATAAAGCCATTTATTAAAAAAAGAGATAAGGGATAAAAAAAAATAATAATAATAATAAAAAAACCCAAAAAAATAAAATAAAATATTAACAAAACATTTAATTTTAAAAAATAATATATAAAAAAAAATTAAAAAAAAAAAAAATATTAAAATATCTTTAATCTATACCAATTCTTTTTTTTTTTTTTAAAATTTTTTTTAATATTTTTTTTAGATTTTTTTTTTTTTTTTTGTGAATTTTTTTTTTTTATTTTATTTTAGTTTCTATTTTTTGAATATATATTGCGGACTCAATAAAGAATAAAAAAAAAAAAAAAATGTTAAAACAAACTAGTATATTTTTAACAGTTTTCATTGCATTTTTAATTTGCAATGTTACCAATGGTATGGTTGTAAAGGAAAAGATAGATAGTAGCAGTAATTTTGTATTTTTAGCAAAATTCTGTTTCAGTACCGTAGATGGAGCTCAAATGGCATACAGTGGTAGTGCATCAAATGCAAGCACCTCAATTTTTATTTACAACGATTGGGAGAGTGAATGGGGTATTGGTGGCAATAGCAAATATAGTTGTTTAGAGAGAACTGCAGCAAGTTCACCAGTTACCAATTCTAGTCAACTTTCTGCCAACTCAACCAAGATCTTATTCCCAGAGGATCACCAACGTGCTCACTTTTGGTATGTCGTCGCTGCCAATTGTCAAGGTGAAGTCGGTGAAGTAGATTTCACTCTCACCCTCTTAAATGGTGGTGGTTTATGGACTCGTCAATTCTCTTATGATGAACAAGGTCTTGAGGCATTATATTTAGTTTATTTTTTCGTATTTTTACTCTTGGTCGCTTACACTGCTTTCACTGCCTTCAAATTATTTAAAACAAACTCTTTCCATCCAATGATTAAAATTCTCTCTGGTGTTGTTCTTTTAGAATTCCTTTCAGTTTTCGTTCTTCTTTGTAATTATGGTTCCTATTCTCATAATGGTACTGGTGGCAAAGGTGCTCAAGGTTTTGGTGAACGTAAGTGTTTTTTTTTTTATTGTTTTTTTTTTGTTTTTTTATTTTTTTTTTTTTCTTAATTATTTTCTTTGTTTTTTTTTTGGTTGTCGTTTTTTTCCGAAAAAAAAAAAAAAACTCAAAAATTTGAGCTGAAGTACTAATTTTTTTTTTTCAAAAAAATAGTTTTAGATTTAGTAGCACAATTATTATTTATTTTATTATTAATTTTAATTGCAAAAGGATGGGCAATTTCACGTGTTACAATTGATGAAAAGAGAGTTGTATTAGGAGCTATGGGTGTTTTAACAGTATTATATTTCATTATGTTTGTTTGGATTAAAGCAGGAGAGAATCCAGCTGCAACCACATACATGTACGATACAGTACCAGGTATTATTTTATTAGTTGCACGTAGTTTAGCAATGTTATGGTTCATGTGGTGCGGTTATAACACCTATTTGGAGGAAACTCACCCAGCCAAACGTAACTTTTACACTGTTTTTGGTGTTGCATTCGTCGCTTGGTTCTTAGTCCTTCCAATCATTTGTATCATCGCCGCTGCTGTTGAGCCATGGGTTCGTGAGAAAACTGTA
>CM069765.1:4942500-4965000 GCA_036169595.1 Dictyostelium firmibasis | reverse complement strand
TGTATTTTTTATATTAATTTATCTTTTTTTTTAATAAATATATTGTATATTGAGATTTTTGAGTATTAAATTGTATTGAGTTAAATATATTGAAGAATAATATATGAGTTTTTTTTTTTTTTCATAATATAAAAACATTTTAATTTACCTTGAACTAACAGTTCTAATATCGAAATTTGCACCTTTTAAATTTACACCAATTAAATTTGCTTTATGAAGATTTGCACCTCTTAGGTTACAATCCTCCAAGTTTGCACCTGCCAAATCGGCACCACGAAAATTACAATTTTCCAAGTTTGCACTTTTAAAATTACAAACTCTAAGATTTGCACCACTGAAATTAGCTTCCTCTAGGGAAGCATTTTTAAAGTTAACATTTTCAAGTGTTGCTCTTTGACCACCTCTATCCTCAAAGTTTGCACCTTTTAATATACAATCCTCCAAGTTTGCACCTGTTAAATTTGAGCCTCTCAAGCTGGCACCTGTTAAATTTGCACCTGATAAATCTGCCTCTTGTAAGAGGGCATTGTCGAGGTTACACTTTGAAAGATTTGTTTCTTTGAAATTTGTCATTTTGAAATTAATGTTTCTTAAGTCCAATTTCGATAGATCTACACCCGCTAAATTTAAACCTTGACATCTTAAACTTGAATTTGAGCTTGAAGTTAAGAGAATAGAAATGACATCTTTTCTGGTGAATACATCAGTTGATCTTGCTTTCCTCTCTACCAATGATGCCAATTTATCCAACATTCCAGTGATATTAAAGAATCTTGCCTCTTGATATACGCCTTCTACATTGATGGACTCATCAATGATGATGGTACCACATCGTAAATAATTTAGAATCGGTGTGAAATAGTCTGGTGATCTGTCGATTAAATAGGCACCGTTGATATCCTTTGCAGAATCCCAATTTTCGCTAAACATCTTTGCCAGCATACTGTCTTTATCTCTAATGATTGTTGATCTGGTGGTTGAAAATATACGACCACCAACGTTTAAACTAATCCATTCACTATTATTTATTATCGCTCCACAACTACTCAAGCCAGTGATACAACCATGATTAACAAGGCCCCCAATTAAAGGTACTATGTTGTTTGGGTTATTTGTAGCCACCAATGGTGATGTTGTCGTGGCCAATAAAACATTGGGTGTAGATGAACAAGAAGATGATGATGTTGTGGTTGTTGTAGTCGTGGTACTATTGGTGGAGGATGAAGGTGATTGTATCACATCACCACCTAACAGTTGTGGATATCCACCAACAATGGGTCCATTATGAAATGGAAAATTTATAATATTTGGTGGTTGTTGTTGTTGTTGCTGAGGACCGATAATATAGGGATTGGGTATAGTGGGTTGGTTAAAAAAACCAATGTCCTTTGGTATATGTATAAAATGTTCACCACAACTTGCATACAATATCTCTTTGGCAACAATCGATTCAATCTCATCAATTTCGCCACCATCCTCATTATAGATTCTTGAGGCTGGTATGTTTAGTTTCTTTGATACAATCTTTAAAAATTCTGACCATTTCTTTGGCAAGCTAATCGCTTTACCTCCTACTCTTTTACCATTTTGAAATACTGTTACTCTTTTTCTAATATCTGTCATCGAGGATAACATTTATTTATAGGTTATTATATATGTATATATGTATATATATTTTCTTTTTTCTCTAAATTGGTTTTTTTCTCTTTAAATTCTGTTTTTTTTAAAAAAAAAAGATATTAATTATTGTGAGAGAAAAAATTGGACGGACTGAACAATTAAAAATAAAAAAAATATAATAAAAAAAAAAAGAAGTTGATTAGCGAAGCTATTTAATTACAATTATTTGGTTTTTTTTATTATATATAAATAAATAATTATATATGTTTTATTTATCTAAAGTATTAATCCCCATCTGAAATCTATCTGTTTTTTTTTTTTTTTTTTTTTTGTGTGGATTAATATTTGTTTGAAAAAAAAAAAATGGTTAAAAAAAAAAAAAAAAAAAAATTAAATTTTTTTAAAAAATTTCAATTAAAAGAAAACCAAGAAATTATTAATTAAATTGGCAATGGGTCTATAAATAGGTGGATTTTTTTTTTTTTCACCAATTTGATTTGGAGAATTTTATTCAATCAAAATTTTAATACTATTAATAACTATTTTTTTTATTTTTTATCAAATAAAAAAGTAAACAAAAAAATTTCAAAGAAAATGGAAATGGCAAAAAAAAAAAAAAAAAATAAAAAAAAAAAAAATTAGAACAAATGTGTAAAATATATTTAATAAAAAAAATATAAACTAGTTTTATTTGAATTAAATATTTTTGATATTTTATAATATGTTTTTAATTTGTATTTTTTTTTAAAAATTTTTTATCATAAATATAAATTTTATAGTGTTTTATCTAAAAATATTTGGTTACAAATAAAAACAAATTAATTAATATATTTTTTTCAAAAAATAAAAAAATGATAAAAAGCTTTTTTTCAAAACAAACAAAAAAAAAAAAAAAAAAAAAAAAAAAAATGAAAAATATTTTTTTTTTTTTCGTTTTTTTGGCGATAATAATTGTAAATAATAAAAAGTCTATAAATAATTAAAAAACATTCCCCCCACACACTCTTTTGTAAATAATATCTATAAATAAATAAAATATAATGGTAAATTTCAATTTTTTTGAATGTAAAAAAAAAAAATTCAATATTAATCAATCATTTTTTATATAAAGAGTAAATTATCATATATATCGCCTGAAGGATTAAGAATTGATGGTAGAAGGGCCAATGAATTAAGAAGAATAAATGTAGAGATGGGAGTATTTAATAGAGCAGATGGATCAGCATATTATGAGCAAGGTAATACAAAGATTATAGCAGCGGTTTATGGACCACGTGAAATATCGGTGAGTGGTAAGGGAGTTTTTGATAGGGCAATAGTGAAATGTGAATTTTCAACCAGTAGTTTTAGCACAACAGAGAGAAAACCTCAACAAAAGACCAAGGGTGATAGAGTTACAACAGAGATTGCAAATTTAGTTAAACAAGCATTTGAGAGTACAATTCAAACTCATCTATACCCACGTTCACAAATAAATATATATCTACAAGTTTTACAATCAGATGGTGGATTAAAAGCTGCCGCTATCAACGCCTCTACATTGGCATTGATAGATGCAGGTATTTCAATGAAGGATTTTGTTTGTGCTTGTTCAACCAGTTGTATCGATGGTATCGCTGTTTTAGATTTAAATAATATCGAAGAACGTTCGGGTGGTCCCGATTGTTTACTCTCTATTCAACCTCAGTTGGGTGGTGTTATCTCTTTAAATATGGACTCAAAAGTTCCTCAAGACTTATTTGAATCAGTTTTAGAGTTGGGTGAAAAAGGTTGTAAAAAAATATTTTTAATTCTATCTGATTATGTTAAAAGATACTCTTCAAATTTAATTTCAAACCAAATAAAAAACTAATATTAAAATAATAATAATGATAATAATAATATATCCACGAAAAAAACAAAACAAAACTAATCCCAACTTATTCGTTTTTTTTGGCCAAAAAAATTTTTTTTATTTTTTTTTTAAAATTTTTTCAAAAACAATTAATTTTTTAGTTTTTCATTTTTTTTTTTTTTTTTTCATTGTTTTTTTTATATTGTATGGGAATTCGCTATTTGTAAAGTGTTTTCATTGTAAATCAATTTCCAAACAAAAGCAAAAGCAAAAGCAAAAGCAAAACAAAAAAAAAAAAAAAGTTGATTAATTTATAAAATTAATAACTGAAAATAAATTTTTTTTTTTACAAACATACATAAGAAAAGATGGGTAGAAGTTCTTTATTCACTAGATCAAAAATGATCAGATATGTTAAAGTTATGGAAAAATTTGCATATGCAACATTAATTTTTGGTTCAATTGGTTTTTACTATGCAACAAAAGATCAAGAAAAAATTGAAAAAGAAAACTTTTTGGCAAAATATACAAATAAAACAAATGAAACTCCAAATACTCAAAGCCCAACTCAAACTGAATCCCAACAATAGTAAAAAAAAATAATATAAAAAATATATAAATATAAATTGTAAATAGTAAATAAAAAAATAAAATAAAAACAAAACAAAGTAATAATAAATAAAAGTAAAGAAAAAAAAAAATCAATTTATTTGGTAATTTTATAATTACAATTCACAAAAAAGGAAAAAATATCTTCTCTCTTTTTTTTTTTTTTTTTTCTCACTCCCAGGATACCAAAAGATTTTTAAAAAAAAAAAAATTAAAATAAAAATAAAAAAATAAAAAAATAAAAAAAAAACCAAAAAAAAATATTTCAAAATAATCACAAATACTATTAACACTCACTCAAAAAAAAAAAAAAAAAAAAAAAAATGAAAATAATATTGGTCGTAATTTTAACTATTTTAGTAAATAGTTGTTTTATATCAAGCCAATTTGTGGAAACATTAAATATTTATAGATGTAGTAATAATGGAACTGATCAATGGAGTAATGCAACATCTGTTACAGATTTTACATTAACTAGTAATTATGGACTTGCAGTTCAACAAACATTTGCATCTATTTGTTACGATGATCAATATATAAACATTAAATCCAATTGTATCGATAATAATATTATTTCACCATACAATTCTTGTAACCAAGATTTATTCAATGCCGATGTTTTTGAAACTTTTATTTCTGTATGTTTTTATTTTTATTTATTTTATTTATTTATTTATTTTATATACTTATTATTATTTTTTTTTAAAAACCAAAAAAATAGTATGGACCAGCAGATGAAGTTGCAGAAAATTATTTAGAAGTTGAATTATCTCCTTATGGTGTTTTGTTTGTGTCACTTGTTAATAATCCAAATGATGAATGTGATGGCATTCAAGATACTTTGGTAGATTGTGGTCAATCAGGAATTGTTTATGGTGCATCAACAACCAACGATGGTTGGGAAGGTACTTTACGTATTCCATTTAGTTTAGTTCAAAAAGCAAGTCAATATCCTGAAACTGATGGATATATTTACAAGTTTAATATGTTCCGTATCGATGTCCCATTAAATAATTATAAAGAATATTCATGTTATCATGCTGATAATACTAATCCCCCATGTTTCCATGTTCCAAGTTATTTTGGTAATATTGCTTTAAATTAATTAGTTTTTTTTTTTTTTTTTAAAAAAAAAACATCATTTAAATAAAATTTGTTTAAATAGTTTTTATTTAATTTTTTTTTACTTTCATCTATATATATATATTTTAATTTAAATAAATTGACATCGATTTTGTCATTTTATTTTTTTTAAAATTGATCTCTGAATTTTTTAAATTGAATGTATCCACAATAAATTTGAAAATTTGAAAATCTTTTGAATTGATTGAATTTTCTAATAGTGATTGAATTTGAATGTTTGATAATGCTGATTGGGGTGATGTTTCTTTGGATAATTGAAAATTTATCATTGATAGAATGGTTTGTGTTAATTTTAATACTCTAGATTCTATTGATTTTCTCATGCAAGCCAATAGGAATGATATTACTTCACTAGGGATACCAATTATAGCCGTTCTATCAATGTAATCGTTAATTAAGAAAAGGGACATACCTAAATGACCAATAGATATTGATGAGAAAACATTTCCTTTAGAGGGTAAATGACGATAGTGAGTTGTCATTTTATAAAGTTGAATATTGTTAGCTTTGATCATTGCAACATGATCAATGTTTGGTATTTTTCCTTGATTTTTTGAAAAAAGGTATCGAATGACTTCATCATCTTTAGTATTTTCCCAATAGTTATATAAAAATAAATCAGGGAAACCATTTTTAAGTTTTGAATCCCTATAAATAGTTGGATAAATAGATAATATATACTCTACAATCTCTAACTTTGAATGATTTAATAAAGTTGATATTATTAGAGAAAAGCTAGATAAGAGATTGATTTTATGACCAAGTGTGCATCCATCTTCACCCAATAAATATTTACATATTTTTAAAAGGTCAGCATTATCTAAACATCTAAGTATTAATAATGATTCAAATTGAAAATCTAATGGTCGAAGTTTTATTATACTTTCATTAACAAATTTAATTATTTCAAAGAGGTCACTATTATCAGCTCTACTATTAACAATCAAAACCACTGTACTACTTGGTGATACTTGAATAGAACATTTTAAATCATAATATATATACTTGATAAATGATATACTAGTTGAGAATTTAATTGCTTTAAAAAGTAATTCTGGATACAATTTTTCTAATGAGAAATTATATTTAGGTGAGGTAAAAAATATTAAGAGTTTAATATTTGAAGTTTTAATGATATTTTGAATTATTTGTGATTCGGTAATTTGAGTGTTATCAAGTAAAAATGATAGAATTTCCTCTGCTTCCTTTGAAAATTTAGTTAAAAAAGTATTGATTACATTCCCTTCAAAGATATATTGTAAACATTGAGAAAATAGATTAATGGAATGAGATAATCTATTTGTGTTAAATAAAGCAAATAAAAATTTTAAAGATTTTAAATCTTCTAAATCGATTGCCATTTGTAAATAACTATTCAGAGATTGTAAAAGAGATATTCTTTGAACACTTCCAATAACGGTTGTGATTTGTTTATAATTTGATACTATTGATTCTTTAAAATAATTTATAAAAAATTGAAATATTTTCTTTTTATCTTATGATAATTCATCTATTTTCATTTGGATAGGTTGTTTATTTTCATAAAGCAATCCAGACTCTAATGATGTATTTTGTTTAAATTTATGAAGTTCATTTATTCCTTTATATGTTGGTTCAATAAAAAATTGTTCGATCTTTGTTACGGTGGTATCAATACTAATTTCTTCTTCTTTATAATATATTATCCCTTCTTCTTCTTCTTGTTGTTGTTGTTGTTGTTGTTGTTGTTGTTGTTGTTGTTGTTGTTGTTGTTGTTGTTGTTGTTGTTGGCTAGTTAGTTGAATTCTAAGGTATTCCAATATTAATAAATGATCTAATGATATTGGATTTAAATGATTTTCTTTTAATTTGTACATAATAATATAAATTAGTTTACTATATAATTCTGAACAATAATATCCGATTGGTACTAAATATTCCAAGAATATTCTATAATCTCCAATATTAACAATGATATTAAAAAATGAATCACCTAAATTCATTTTGTCATTATTACCTGTATCGATAAAACCTTGATAAATCTTTAATGAAAATTCAATAAATTCTTTCGAGTATGAAGGTTGTGATGATATGGTTGGTAACATGTTTTTAAGGTATTTTAATTTTATTTTTTCATAATCAGCACGATTTTCATTACCAAAACAACTGGTGTCATTTGTTGTTAAATGATTTAAAAGGAATTTAAATATATCTAAATTTTTTGAAATTGAAAGATGATTAATATCTATCTTGAAATGATTACTTTCATTTGTTAATAAATAATTTACTATATCAAATCTATTTTCGAGTATAAAATGAAATAAAGTTGAAGGGTCATCAATGAAATAATAATTAATCTTTGAATAGATTTCTATGAATAATTCCAATGGAAATGAAATTGAAAAGTTCTTGCAAAACCTCTCAATGAATTTATTTGAAAATATAAGGTTTGCTTTACTATCATTCAATTTCCACTTTAATAAATAAAAATATCGATTGAAAACCATCCAATCAACTGATAATATATTTTCATATTTTCTTACTTTTAGTAAATTAATTTCTTTGATTGACTCTTGGCTATCGTCCTTAAAATATTTATCATATTTATTAGTGGTGTTTAAAAAATTTAAAATCTTTTTAAAAAGATATACATTTTTAATTATCTTAAAAAACAAAATATCATTTGTCTTATCTTTCATATTTAAAAAAAAAAAAAAGAAAAAAAAAAAAAAAGAATACAAATTAAAAAAAAAAAAAAAATGAGAAAAAAAAAAAAAAAAAAAAAAATTTTCATTTGTTTATGACGTTTTTCATTTCTACGAAAAAAATTAACCACTCTTATTAAGCTTTTCTCAGATTGCAGATCAAGTTTTTGTTTCTGTTTTTTTTTTTTTTTGATGATGGATAATAATGATAGAAATGAAAAATATATAGACTCGAATGACATGAAGAAAAAGGATTTTATAGCACCAGCATCGTTGAGTGTTTTATCCTATGTAAATTCTAGAAAATCCGAGATTAACGAATTCCTCAAAGCTATTACAACCAAAAAGAGTAATACTAGAGCATTTCAAAGTTTACCTCGTTATCTTAGAAGAAGAACAATGAGTCATAATGTTTATAGGTTACCAGTTCATTTAAGAAAAAGAGCTCAAAATGAAGTAAATATTCACAAAATATACTATCACTTTTTTTTTTTTTCAATTTATTAATTTTAAATTTAATTGATCTAGATTGAAAAATCAGCACAAACCAATAAATCAGAAGGAGGCAAATTATTAAGAGAGAAAACAGTTGTCAGAAAAGCCAAGAGAAGACCAGCATATTTATTAAGAGATTATGAAAGAAGACAAAATACATTTAAATGGTTAGAGACACATATTTGGCATGCAAAAAGAATGAAGATGTTAAATATTTGGGGACATAAGATTGCCAAATCAATCAATGGAAAGGGTGTTAGATCAACTTTTAGAGCATCATCACATCTATGTACTCTTTATGATTGTTCATATTATCAATGCATTGAAATCTCTGGTTTGGAATCAACGATCATAGATTTCTTTTCAACAATAACAGACCCAAATTCAATTCCAATCTCTAATAAATCTTATTTAGCTGGCTCAAGAGAAGGTACGATTGATATCTATTATATTGATAGATTCCCATTTCATTTTATTTGTCCTGCTAAATTTTTATGGAAACAAAATAATAATAATAATAATAATAATAATAATAATAATAATAATAATAATAATAATAATAATAATAATAATAATAATAACGAAAGAAAAATTTGGATTTGGGTTCATCCTGCAGCATTAAATGAAATTACCTATATATTTGAAAAAAGCGCAAATCAATATAAATGTATGTTAATATGTGGTAATTTCCATACCAATTACTTAAAGATCTTTGTTTTTTTTATATATTAATTCTTTTTAATACTTCTTTTAGTGATTATTAATAATTTAGAACAACAACTACAAAGATTTGAACTAACAGGATCTAAATCACATTCTATATTAAACTCAATTTTATATTTAAATCAACAACAGCAACAACAAAACAATGAAAATAAAGATCAATTAGAATCAGAACAAGTTTGGAGTTTATTAAATACATTGAGAACTCCAGCGACATTACCAAGGGGTACTGTTATTTCATTGAGAGTCCATGATCCAAGATTAGTTTGTAGAATACCAGAGGAGGTAGCACTTCAAGTTAGATCTATTGCAAAGCCAAACATTAATAAAGATCAAGATACTACTAAAATTCATCATTCGATAAATCAAATTATAGTCAATTGGAACTCGATTTGTAAACAAGTTGCAGTATCAGATCTTTGGGACCAAGAGAAGAGATCCTCAATGTCAAAAAACATTGAACCAAATCACAAAGTAAACGAGAGAAGAAAGAAAATTAAAGATTTAAACAATCAAAAAAATACATTTATTAACAAAGTTGGCAGTAGTGGTGATAACGATCAAATAATTCCATCAACTCCAACAATTATGTTAATTCAAAGAGATGGTGGGTTAACAAGAGGATACGGATCAGGTTGGGATATTATTGTTCCTGGTGGTTGGGGTCTTGCATTCTGGGTACCCTTAATCTATGCTGGTGCTTGGTCTATTGGTTTAGAGGATAGAGATAGAATGTTATTGGAACAAGGTTTGCCAAGTTTCCCAAGAGATTATCCAGACTCAAAATCTTCTGATACCTACTATGATATGACCACCGTTTCATTAGAACAAAAGTTTAAAAGAACACCACCTTCAAAAAGAATAAATTATTTAAAAAATTCAGTTTTCTTTCCATTCAGACCTTGTTGGAGTTGGATATTAAAATATAATAAAAATGAAATTTTAAATTTTAGTCAATCATTACCGTCATCACAAGAACAAAATAATAATAATAATAATAATAATAATAATAATAATAATAATAATAATAATAATAATAATAATAATAATAATAATAATAATAATAATAATAATAATAATAATAATAATAATAATAATAATAATAATAATAATAATAATAATAATAATAATAATAATAATAATAATAATAATAATACTAATACTAATAAAAAATCAAATCAAGATCAAGAAGAACATAAATCAAAAAAATTAAAAAATATAATTGGCACTGGTGGTGAGATAATTTTATCCCCGCAGCCATTCTTTGTATATAGAGGTAAATTGGCCTTATCACTTTTAGATCCTTCAAATTATCCAATTATGAAAAGTAATGTATTTTGAAAAAAAAAAAAAAATTCAAATTAAAAAAAAAAAAATACTGACAAAAAAAAAAAATTTTTGCATATATTTATATTAGATAATATAAATATACCATTTAATCAAGAAACAATTAATGTAGCAAATGATAGAGGTTTGGTTAGAGTTAGTATTAAAATGTTTAATCGTGGTAAACCTGTACCAAATTCATTAATTTACGAACCATTAGAATCTGATATTCAATTATTGGCAAACAAATATTATAAACGTGATTATAAACCAATTGAATTGATAACACCAAAATTAACAAAAAAGAATATACCAACCACAACTGAACAGCTCTATAAATTTTATAATGAAATGACTAGAAAACCAATTGGTTACGTAACCAATGGTGAACAATCATTGGTTAGAGGTTTTGGTAGTGGGGTTGGTTTTTGTTCTGCAGTTGATTTTGTTCGTCTTCATAATTTATCAACTGAAAAAAACTATTCTCCAAAAGGTTTTGCGTTTATTCAAAACCCAAAATCTAAAACTTTATATCCAATTATTTTAACTATTCAACCTTAATATATATGTATATATTATAAATAAAATAATTACGAAAAAAGAAATGAAAAAACCAAACAAAAAATGAACCTGTTTCTTTTTTGTTTGTCTTTTTCTTCTTTTCTTCTTATTTTTCTTTTAATTTTATCGTTTAACTTTTTTTTTTATTTTTTATTTTTTTTTCTCTGTATGTATATTTGTTTATTAAATTATGGGATTGGGATTCTAAATTTATTTCTAATGATATTATTGAAATGGAAACCAAATGGTGAAACACGTCTTACAATTTTCTAATTTTTCCCCAAAAAATATGAATGAGTTATATAAATTTGATAGTATTGTTAGTGATGGTTCATTAAGAGAAAAAAAAATGAAAAATGAAAATAAATTATAAAATAAAACTGAACATACAGCTTGTTTTTTACAATCAGTAACCATTCTCAATTGATTTGCACATTTTGATGGATCAAATTCATTTTTAGATAAACAAGCACCAAGTTCAGTAAAAAATTCTATACAATCAAATTTGGTATTTCTTATAACTGGTGCCTTATTTCTATAACGTGGTGAAAGTTTATAGGGATTATCGTCTCTGTCTTGACCCATTTCTTTAAATTATCGTATTGGAAACAAATATTAAAAAAAACTGAGAATTGAAAAAAAAAATATACAAAAAAATTAAAAAAAAAAAATTCGTTTTTTTACAAGTAATTTAGAGCTGGGGAAAAAAAAAAAAAAAAAAAAAAAAAAAAAAAAAAAAAATTCACATCACACATTTGTTGTGGCATACTTCTAAAAAAAATAATTTTTCATTTTTAAATTTAACTAAATTTAGTTTCAAAATGAAAATCATTGTATCTAATGGTTTATAATTTTTTTTTATTTTAAATTAATCCAACAATTTTTTAAAATATTAGATACTACTAACCTCAAAAAGACTCTAATTTTAATTTATTTAAATTGAATTTTTTTTTAAACAAAAAAAAAAAATTTGCAATTTTGTTTTTAAATTTTTTTTTTTTTTTTGAAAGAAAAAGTTGACCTAAGTAAATAAACAAATAATTTTAAAACTACGACATATAATGTCTAAGGGGTTTATTTTCTTTATTTTATTTACACTTTTAATTTCAAATAGTAAGAAATCATGGAAAAATTCTTTTTTTATTCAATTTTTTATTACTTTCGGAATACTAACTATTTCAAATGAATAGTAGCATCATTAAAAGGCACTGAATGGAATGTTCCATCAGCAGAATCCGTTTTAATATCAAAGAATTCAAAAAATGTTGGTATAGTTGGTTATTCATTTGGTTCGAATATTTCAGATATAAATCTTTATTTTGATGGTAAAAATTGTATTATAGATATGTTACTTCCATCTCGTATAGAGTGCCATATCGATGATAATTTTAAAACCTTTAATAAAGGCGATCTTTTAAATGTCTCTGCTTCTATAGTTACATCTATATTTGAAACTTATTTTATTGTACCTTTTTTACCCGGTTCAAGTATTACGTATTCAGATCAAGTTTGTGGTGGGATTTCTCCTCAGTGTGTAAATGGATATTGTGATTCGTATGTTTTATATATTTAAATATAGTTTATAGCTTTATAATAACTTTTATTTTATTTTTATTATTATTATTATTATTATTATTATTATTATTATTATTATTATTATTATTATTATTATTATTATTATTATTATTATTATTATTATTATTATTATTATTATTATTATTATTATTATTATTATTATTATTATTATTATTATTATTATTATTATTATTATTATTATTATTATTATTATTATTATAATTGTTTATTTATATTATTATTATTATAAAAAAAATCAGAAATACATTGTCATGTCAATGTGATTATGGATATACTGGCACAAAATGTCAATTCATTCAGCACTATGTGACAGATCTGATAGTAAAAACAAAAGAAAAAGGAATGTCCAATGATTTTCAATATTATTTATTAGTTGGTAATTTTGATGTAAATTCAAATATAGATATAATGATAGGAGGAGAACCATGTGACCTTGAAAATAAATTAACAAGTAACGAAGCCCACTGTAAATCAAAATCAACTCTAAATGGTTTAAAATCTATCAAAGTTACTCAAAATTATTTTGATTGGAGTGGTTTAAAATTTATAAATTCACAAAAATAGATAATTAAAAAACATGCATAGCAAAAGTTTATATTTATTTTAAAAATAAATGAAAATGAAAATAAAACTAAAAATAAATTTTTTTTAGAAACCACCAACCCAAAGATTCATAAAAATATCTTTTTTTTATTTTCTTTCTTCTCCTTTTTCTATCAATAGACATTTAAAAATAAATATCCATTTCATTTGTATTAATACCAAAAAACAATTTTGGAATGCCTCCAAACTCTTAAATATAATGAAATTAATTCCCAAAATAAAAATCTAATGGTATTTTGATCTTTTTTTAGATACAAATTTTGTTTTTTTTTTAAAATTTAAAAAATACTTTTTATTTTAATTTATTTGATGGTTTTTTGTTTTTTAGTTGGAGAAGCTGGACGTGGTTGTTGTTGTTTTAAATCTACAATATCAAAATTGAGGTGATGATCTTTTTGATTGACAATGACACTTTGATGTTCTTTCAATTTACCACCAAGGATGAGTTTACTAAGTTCGGTAACAATGTTCTTTTCAATGTAACGTTTCAAAGGTCTACCACCAAATATTGGATCATAGGAGGCAGAGATGATGGAGTCCAATGCATCGTTTGAAATCTTGAGAGACATATTTTGATCTTCTAATCTCTTTTCAACGGATCTCAATTGGAGGGTAATGATACTATGAAGGTTTTCTTTGCTCAATGGACTAAATACGATGATATCATCGAGACGATTTAAAAACTCTGGACGGAAATGTTTTCTAACTTCACCAATGACTTTATCTTTGCAGGCTTGTGACAATGAGTTATTACCTTCTTGGTTGGCTTGTTCGCTGAGGATATATTGACTACCCAAATTGGAAGTCATAATGATAACGACATTTGAGAAATCTACTGTTCTGCCTTGACCATCAGTAAGACGACCATCATCCAATACCTGTAAGAGTACATTCCAAACTTGTTGATGTGCTTTCTCAACCTCATCAAACAAGACAACACTATAGGGTCTTCTTCTGACGGCTTCAGTTAATTGACCACCTTGGTCATAACCTACATAACCTGGTGGAGCACCAATTAAACGAGATACGGAATGTTGTTCCATATATTCACTCATATCGATTCTAACCATATGGGTTTCATCATCGAAAAGTTCCAATGCCAATGCTTTTGCTAATTCTGTTTTACCAACACCAGTTGGCCCCAAAAATAAGAATGAACCCAATGGTTGATTTTCTCTTGCCAAGCCACTCTTACTACGAAGTACAGCATCGGCAACGGCATCAACGGCATCATCTTGACCAACTACTCTTTTATGGAGATGATCAGCCAAAGAGAGGATACGTTGTTTCTCTGTTTGACTCAATTTGCTTACTGGAATACCAGTCCAACGTGAAACGACGTCAGCAATTTGTTCTGGTGTAACTACTTCACTAACCATTGCATCTTTTTTATTCTCTTTTCTTTCTTGGTCACAGACGGCGATTTGTTTCTCCAAATCTGGAATTACGTAGTAACGATAATCTGCAGCGGCAGAGGTATCATATCTTCTTTCAGCATCCAAAAGTTTGACTTTAATATCTTCAAGTTTTTTTCTAAGTTCACGAATTTTGTCTACTCTTGATCTCTCCTTTTGATATTTTGCCTCGAGAGGTTGAAGTTCATCTTTGATTTGGTTGAGTTCCTCTTGGACCAACTTTAATCTTTGTTTTGAGGCATCGTCTTCTTCTTTTTCAAGGGCAGCTGCCTCAACCTCCAATTGAAGTCTACGACGTTCAAGATTATCGATTGCTTCTGGTTGAGAGTTTAATTGAACTCTGGTGTTGGCACAAGCCTCATCGACCAAATCAATCGCTTTATCTGGGAGGAAACGATTTGTAATGTAACGATGAGACAATTGGGCTGCAACTACCAAAGCAGTATCGGTGATTTTAACACCATGATGGGTTTCATAACGTTCTTTGAGACCACGAAGAATTGAGATTGTATCGTTAACAGATGGTTCATTTACAAATACTTGTTGGAAACGACGTTCGAATGCTGGATCCTTTTCGACGTATTGACGATATTCATCCAATGTTGTGGCACCAATACAACGAAGCTCACCTCTTGCCAACATTGGCTTCAATAAGTTTGCTGCATCCATAGCACCATCAGTTTTACCAGCACCCAATACCAAATGAATCTCATCTATGAATAAAATGATGCCACCATTTGAATCCTTAACCTCTTTGAGTACGGCTTTTAAACGTTCTTCAAAGTCGCCACGATACTTTGCACCAGCAATAAGAGCACCCATATCCAATGCAATGACACGTGCATTCAAATTGTCTGGAATATCACCACGAACAATACGTTGTGCTAAACCTTCGACCACTGCTGTCTTACCAACACCCGGTTCACCAATTAACACTGGGTTGTTTTTTGTTCTTCTTGAGAGTACTCTAATGACACGACGAATTTCATCATCTCTACCAATGACTGGATCTAATTTACCTTCTTGTGCTTGTGCTACTAAATCATAACCATACTTTGATAATGCTTCATAGGTTGATTCGGCAGTTTTACTCGTAATCTTTTTATTACCTCTAATCTCTTTAACTGCTTGTATAACTTGTTCTTTGGTTGCTCCAGAATCTCCCAATACTGACAATATATCTCTATCATCTAATAAACCTAATATTAAATGATCTACGGCTAAATGTGAATCTCCATTATTCTTTTGATAACGTGCTGCTGATCTTAAAACTTGTATAAATAATGAATTTGGTGATATTTCACTTTTTTAAAATTTTAAATAATTTTCGAAAAAATTTTAAAAAAAATAAAAAATAAAAAATAAAAAATAAAAATAAAAAATAAAAATTGAAAAAAAAAAAAAAAGTTAGTATTGTTGTTAAAAAAATAAAAGAAAAAAAAAAAAAAAAAAATTCTTACTTTGGTACAGGATTTTGAACAGGTACTTTTGATAATAGTCTTTTAAAACCTGTATCAATTTTTGGTACATCGCCACCAGCTTTTTCATATATAGATTTTGCTAAATTATCTTCATCATTTAATAAACAGACTGCCAAATGAATTGGTGCCAATTGTACATTTGATTTTTCTCTTGCCAATTCTTGAGTTCTTAACAAGATTGTATTTGTTTTATCAGTAAATTCTTCTGGATTAAATGACATTTTATTAATTTTTTTTTTTTATGTGTAAAGTATTGATTTTATATGAATTGAATTGAAAAAATTTTTATTTATTTACAAATTATTTTAATATCTAAATAATGAAGAAAAAAAATAATAATTATTCTTTTAAATAGTTTTTTTCTGTTTCCACATCCAACAAAAAATAAAAAAATCCATAGTCCAAGAAAGGAAATTTCAAAAAATTTTTTTTTAAAATTCATTTATTTTTTTTTAATTTTTTTTTTATTTTTATTTTAATTTTTATTTATTTTTACAATAGATTTTAAAAAATAAAATAAAAAGAAAAAAATAAAAAATAAAAATAAAAAATAAAAAAAAATACTAATTTGAGTAAAATCATACATATATTTTTTTTTTCTTCATTTTATTATAAAAAAGGGACCTATATTTATTTAAATTTTTTTTTTTTTTTCTCAAACATCCAAATGTGAACAAAATTGCTGAAAAATTCTCAAAATTAAAAAAAAAATGATTATGATTTTTTTTTTTTTTTTTTTTTTTTTTTTTTTTCAGAGTTTTAAGCGAAATCAAATGGTTGTCAATAATAATCAAGAAAATAATTATAATAATAGTAAAAAAAATGAAAATCTAAATAACTTGACGACTTCTACCACCGCAACAATAACAAACCCAGCCACAACAATAACGACGACGACGACAACAACAACACAACCATTGTTTCATAGTAATGATTTTTATTCAGGATTAATAGCGGGTATAGCATCAAGAACATTGACAGCACCATTAGAGAGAATAAAGATATTGAATCAAGTTGAGGTGATAATAAAGGATGGTGTTAAATATAATAGGATCATACCAGCATTTAAAGTGATAATTAAGGAGGAAGGTATCGTTGGATTATTTAGAGGTAACTTAGTGAACATTATAAAAGCAGGACCACAATCAGCAATTAGATTCTATTCCTATGGTGCGTTTAAAAGGATGGCTTCTAATCCTGACGGATCGATAAGTCTAGTGAATAGAATGTGGGCAGGCGCATCATCGGGTGTTGTTTCCGTTGCAATGACTCATCCATTGGATGTTATTAAAACTCATATCAGTGCATTCAATTCGACCAACATTAAAGAGGTATCTAAAGCTATCTATCGAGATTCTGGTATCTTTGGTTTCTTTAGAGGTCTAAGCGCTGGAATTTTAAATATTGCACCTTTTGCTGCTTTAAACTTTACATTTTATGAAACTATTAAAGAAAAAACTCAACAATACATTTTACATTCTCCACCATTATATGCTCCCTCAATTTATGGTGCAATATCTGGTGGTTTAACAATGACAAGTATGTAATAACCATTAGAATTATTTATCTAGATAAATTTTTGATTTTTTTCAATATCACTAATTCATTCATTTATTTTGACTCAAAAGTACTATATCCATTAGATGTTATAAAAAGAAGAATAATGTTACAACATTTTGAGAGAAATGATTTACCAAGATATAAAAATTTTATAGACGCAATGGTTAAAATTACAAAGACTGAAGGAATTTCCGCATTATATAAAGGTATTAGACCTGCATATCTAAAAGTAATTCCAACAGTTAGTATAAACTTTTTAATATATGAAGGTGCAATAACTTTATTTGAAAATAAAAAATAAATAGACACTATATAATAATAATGAAATTAATATATTTTTTTTTTTTTAATTTATTTAATTATTAATTCATTGTCCATTTTCATCATCATCATCATCATCATCATCATTATTATATAAAGCTGTTGATAAAACAGTTAAAATTTGTTTAATATATTGTGGATGTAATAAATCTTTTGATTGTAAATTCATTTTTAAAGATAATTTATAGACGTTCATAATTGATTTTTGATGAATTAAGAGGAAACCTTTCTCTAAAAGGGATATTGAATTTTTTACACGAGCAATACGATCTCTTGATTCCTTTGAGATGGTTTTAATCTGATCGGGTATTATCAAAGGTATACTTGGGTCAAATGAAGGCTCTTTCTCATGTTTTTGAATGAATTGTTGTTGATTTCTTTGTTGTTCTGAATCTGCTATCCAAATGTAACCATTGATACCTAAAATTACATCAACACCACATTCTAGATTGTAAAAGTGTTGTTTGGAACGCTTGATCAATGATGGTATAACCTTTGTGAAATGACCATTCTGTAGTTTTCCATACTTTTGATTACGAGTATGAATTGCAACCGATCCATCACCCATCACCATTTGTACCTCTGCATAGACAAGATCATTCTCTACAAAAAATGATCTCATTTGCAACTCATCGGCACTAGTACGACGTCTTTGAATACCACCTGGTAAATTTATGGCTGACAACATCAAAATATAGTCCAAACGTGAGTTTACATCAACTTTCCAACGCTTTGATGTGATCTCTGTAATTCTACCAACAATAATGTCACCTACCTCGCCATGATAACGTGATTTCAACGCTTTCACAGATATCAATCTATCTACTTTATCCAATGTACCACAAACAGATGCCACCAAACTATTACCATTATTAAATGTACCATGTCCTTTCAAATATTCTCCCTCTCTCGATATCGTTTGCCCTGGTATAACCAATCTTTTACTTTGAAATAGTTCATTGTCGTCATATTCTTCCCCTTTTATCTCATCAACATTTAACATCACCATGTCTTTGTTATTTGTATCGTCACCATCTTCTTCACTCTTTAAATTACTCTCTTGTTTTATTTTATTACCACTGTTTATTGACGGTAAACTCGTATGTTTTAATGGTAATCTTTTTTGTGGTGAAAATATCTCTATACTTATATTATTCAAATTATTATTGTTATCCATTTTTTTTTTGATTTTTTAAAAAATTTCAAATTTTTATTATTAATGAAAAAACGAAAAAAAAAAATAAAAAAAATAAAAAATAAAAATAAAAAACAAATTTTTTTAAAAAAAAAAAAAAAAAAAAAAAAAAAAAAAAAAAAAACTATGAAAAAAAAAATAGATCTCACGATTTTTTTTTAATTTCGGTGCATCAGGTAACTTCAAAAAAGTTATGTTTTTTTATTTCTTTTTATTTCATTTTATCAAACATTAATAAAAATTTTTTAATATAATAATAATAATAATAATAATAATAATAATAATAATAATAATAATAATAATAATAATAATAATAATAATAATAATAATAATAATAATAATAATAATAATAATAATAATAATAAATGATTCTTTCAAAAGATAAAACAAATAAAAATAAAAGTGAAAATGATATTGAGAAATTAGAATCATTAGTAAAGAGAATAGTTGATAAATATAACAATAAAAGTAATAATAGTAGTAATGATAGTAATATAAACGATGAATATGTTGACTCAATATTAAATCATTGGAGTAGCAAAACCATTCAATGCAATAATACCATTGAATTAATTATTAAATTATTAAAATATTATAGTAATCCTAGTTTAATAATTCGATATATTTGGGATTTCATTGGGATTCAACCAACCAACCAAGAGTTTTCTATGGTAATCGATCAATATAAGAAATTGATAATTGATGATATTTCATTAATCCACCCAATTGCATTATCATTTAAATCAATTTTCATACCAAAAGAACATAATTCTTTTATTAATCAATTAGTCCATGAGTCATTATTAACTCCAACCACCACAACAAATAAAGATAAAAATAACTCTAATGATTTAGAACTTTTTAGATTATTTATTAAAACATCAGCTACAAGTAATAATGAAAATTTATTGAGTATATCATCGTTAATTGATAAAACTATATCATTTAATAATAATAATAATAATCACCTACTTATACTCATTGATATTTTAATTGAAAGCTCAATTCAATTCAATCCTAAATGTTTGTAACACATATATATATATTTACTATGAAATATTCACAACTACTAATATATTCCTCCACCATCTCTATATATAGTATTAAATAGTATTTTATTATTAATAAATAAGAAACAAAATATAAAAACATATCACTTTGAACTTATATTTAAATTAATATGCTATTTAATGGAAAAACAACATCAAATTAATAGCAAATTGGATGGGATCGATTTTAAGAATCTTTCAATTGATATATTGATTAGATTAGTCACAAAAGATATGATACCATTTGAATCATTATCAAAAGAACTTAATTGTTCAATATCAACTTTATCTTTGATATTCATTGAAATCTTTAAAAGAATTAAAAATTTTAGTAATTCCTCTTCATATTCCTCCTCTTCTGACGCCACTACAAAAAATTCAATTACTTCACAAACAATCCTACCATTACAAAAGTGGTTAAATTCAGTTTCATTCTTTTTATTTAAATCATCACCAACAACCTTGGTGAATATCCTATTTCAACAATTACTAAATGATGATGATGATGATGATGATGATGATGAAGTTGATGATGGTGAGAATTCTTTTAAAGAAGTAAAAGAAAAATATAATAAAATAAAAAATAAAGAGATACAGTTAGTTACAAAGATATCACTTGGAATATTAAAGAATTTAACAGTATATTTTAAAAACCCTTTTAACATATCAACCAATTATAACTTTGATGGCAGTAATGATTCAAATGACGATCGAAATGAAAACAATAATAACGATGATGATATATTATTTATTGGACTGTTAGATATTTTATTAGTACCATCAATTCGTTATCATCCATATGTAATTCACTCAATTTCAAATATTTTAAAACCAAAATTACAGTCATTATCAAAAATTGCAACAACAGCAACAACAACAAAAAAAACAAAAATAATCGATATATTAATAAATAATTGTTTGGATTTATTATCAACAGTGGTAGAAACAACAACTACACCAACAACTACTAGAGAAAAAAATCAAGGGACTAGAAAACAAATTCACTCTTTAATTGTGTTATCACATTTTTTTTCTGACTATATTGGTGACACTTTTGGAAATGTGAATATTATTAAAAAGTATATTGAATTTGTTGAAAAATTAAATTCATATTATCAAGATAGTACAATCAATTATTATTTAATGGATTTTTTAATATCAACTGTGGATATATATCATAAAGATCTCTTGCTATTAATAACCATAGAGTATTTATTACCAATAGTGGAATCATTAGATTTGTTTAAATACCCTTATAATGGTGAAAATGAAAGTGTTGACAAAACTAGTATGTTCGATTTAAAGATAATTTGTGAAACCAATTGGGAGTATATATCAATGATATTAAAATGTTTTTTATTATTTATTGGTAAATTTGATTCCAAAGAATTAAACAAAATTGGTGTACCTTCAAGTATTTTGAATACATTGAATAGCTCGGAAGCTTTACAATCATCTTTAATCAAGATTAATAAGGAAAATAGTAATAATGATAATAATAATAATAATAATAATAATAAAAAAATAAAAAAGAGAGGAAGATATATATCTTTATTAGAGGAAGAAATCAATAATATTTATTGGGAAATTAAAGTCGTATCAATTATTTCAAATTATAATAATAATAGTAATTTTTTATTGGCAAATTTATATTACATTTATTCATTAGTAAATAAAATGGACAAAAAATTGGAACATCATTTCGAAATTTCTTCAACTATCAAAAGTAATATTAATAAACAGAATAAAGATGGAGATGAAGATGAAGATGATTATGTTGATTATAAATATCCATCAGTTGATGGGGCATTATCAACACTATCTATTACAACTTTAGTAACTGCAATTATGTCGGCATCATCTGATTTAAAGTCAATTGGTTTTTCAGTAGATTTTTTAACATTTTTATTTAAAACTTTTATTAATCATAATTCTTTATTACAAGCTAATGGCAATAGTCTTAATAGTGCAAATAATAATAATATAAATGAAATATTTAATCAAATTTGTAAAGATGAATCAAATCAAATTTTAAGTTTATATTCCGACCTCTTGGTAAAATCACCATTAAAAATATGTTTAGAGGTGGAGTTTGTAAAATGGCTAATTAATTTCACATTTAATCAATTATTTCCAATACTAGTTAGAAAGAAAAAAAAAATTTCTCGTACAAGCGATAAATCTAAACTATTATCACTTTCTCAATATCAAATGATGATATCTTACTGTTTACAACTATTAAGAGTCTTTCAATATTTAGCTTTAAATTCAAATAAAAGCGCCTA
>CM069765.1:4882500-4940000 GCA_036169595.1 Dictyostelium firmibasis | reverse complement strand
ATCTTTTAAAATTATTTTTTTTGAAGGGCGCGCAAAAAAATATTTATTTTTTTTATTTTTTAATTTTTATTTTTTTTTAATTTTATTTTTATTTTTTAATTTTTTTTCAAAAATAAAAAAAACCCACTTAAAATTTTTTTTTTTTTTTTTTTTCTTTTTTTTTTTTCTCCACAACAAAACATACTTTTGACATAAAAAAATAAGATTAAATAAACAAACCTAATTTATTTAACCTTTTTACCTGATAACTTTACTTTTTACTTTACCTTACTTTACTTTACTTTTACTTTACTTTACTTTACTTTACATTTTCACTACAAAAACTTTTTTTTGTATTGAACCTCTTTTTTTTTTATTTTATACAAATTAAAAAAAAAAAAAAAAAAAAAAAAAAAATATAATTATTGTTGTATATATTGCTTGACATAGTTATCATAAAAATCATATTTTACTTTCCATTATTTTTTTAAAAATTTATATAAGCTTTTTTTTTTTATCTTTTTTTCTTTAAATCGTTTGTTTTTTTTTTTTTCGAGAGAAATAATTTTTGAATTCACCAAAAAAAGAAATGGAGGGTATTTTAAACTTTAATGAGCCTTTGGATGTCAATTTGTTGGACCAAATTGTATCTGTGCTTTACAATCCATCAAGTAATAAGAATGATGTATGTAAAAAATATATATTGTTATAGTTCACACTCATATTAATCTTTTTCGATTTTTTTTTTTTTTTTTATTAGATTAAAACTGCACAAATTGTGCTCGGTAAATTCCAAGAGCACCCAGATGCTTGGTCAAAAGTTGACACCATTTTGGAGACCTCAAAATTGCCCCAAACCAAATTTTTTGCTTTAGTGGTCATGGATTCTTTAATCAAATACCGTTGGAAGAGTTTACCACGTGAACAATGCGAAGGTATCAAAAACTACATTGTATCTCTTATTATCTGTCTTTCTTCTGATCCACAAACCAGTGCTCGTGAGAAGTTATTAATTAACAAATTAAATTTGGTTTTCGTACAAGTAAGTAATTAATTGTATATATATTTGTAAAAACTTTATATACTAATGTTTTCTTTTTTTTTTAAATAGATTTTAAAACAAGAATGGACAACAAATTGGAGTTCATTCATTCCAGAAATCATTAGTAGCAGCAAAACAAATGAATCACTATGTGAGAACAATATGATTATCTTAAGACTTTTAAGTGAAGGTAAATTAAAAAAAATTAAATATTTAATAATAATTTAATATTAATCAATAATTTATATTTTTTATTATATAGAAATTTTTAATTTCTCAGAAGAACAAATGACTCAAACAAAGATTCAAACATTAAAGATTACTTTTGAAAAGGAGTTTTCATTGATTAATGATCTTTGCTACTACATTTTGGAGAATGCAACCAGACCACCATTAATTAAGGCAACCTTGGAAACTCTTCAAAGATTCCTTAATTGGGTACCATTACATTATATTATCGAAGTAAATGGTGGTATTGCTGAGCCTTCTAAATTGGTTAAGCTATTGCTCCATAAGTATTTCCCAGAGCCAATGTTTAGAAATAGTACATTGAAATGTCTCACTGAGATTGGTAATCTAAGTTTGGGTAGCCAACAATATGATGCAGTCTTTATTGCCATCATTGATAAGTTTATGAACCAAATTAAATTCATTAAACCAGATCCATCAAAGATTCCACAAGACTACGAGGAAGGTGACCAAGGTGAACGTTCTTTTATTCACACCGTTTCTTTGTTCCTCACTGGTTTCTTTAAGAGTCATCTCAAGATCATGGAGAACAGCTTAAACATTCCATATCTTACATTAGCTCATGAGATCTTAGTTAACATTTCAAACATTGAGGAATTGGAAATCTTTAAGATCTGTCTCGAGTATTGGAATTTCCTTAGCTCCAATCTCTACTCTGACATTGCCACCTTTACCACCACTCTCTTGGCTGCACCACCAAGATTACAACTCTACAAGAGTGTCCTTAGTAAGGTTCGTGTTGTTTTAATCGATCACATGGCAAAACCAGAGGAGGTCATTGTCGTGGAGGATGAAAATGGAAACATTGTTCGTGAAACCACCAAAGATACCGACTCTCTCACCCTCTATGAATCAATGAGAGAAACTCTCATCTTTTTAACACATCTCGACTCTGAGAACACTCAACATATCATGTTGGAGAAATTGCAAACTTTGATCTCTGGCCGTGAATTTACTTTCCAACGTCTCAATACCTTATGTTGGGCCATCGGTTCCATTAGTGGTGCTCAAAATAAAGAACAAGAAAAGAGATTCCTTGTCACCGTCATCAAGGATCTCTTGGAGCTCTGTCAAAACAAAAAAGGTAAAGATAACAAAGCCGTCATTGCCAGTGATATCATGTACATTGTTGGTCAATATCCAAGATTCCTTAAAGATCATTGGAAATTCTTAAAGACTGTAGTCAATAAACTCTTTGAATTCATGCATGAATCACATCCTGGTGTTCAAGACATGGCCTGCGATACATTTTTAAAGATCTCCAAACAATGTAAGAGAAAGTTTGTAGTGCTCCAAGTCGAAGAGTCTCAACCATTCATCAATGAACTCTTAAATCAACTCTCAACCACTATTGCTCACTTGGAGCAATCGCAAATCCACACCTTTTATGAGGCTGTTGGTTATATGATCGCCTCCTCATCTGATGCTGCTTTCCGTGAGAAATTAGTAAACAAATTCATGGAGTTACCAAATCAATCTTGGTTGCAAATTATGGGTGCCGCTAGTGTAAAGGTCGAGTCTTTGTTAACGGTTGAAGTTGCTCGTGATATCTTAAATCTTATCAAGACCAATAATCGTGCTGCTATGTCACTCGAAAATTGTTATATCACCCAAATCTCAAAGATCTATTTAGATCTTCTCAACGTCTATCGTACATATAGTGATCATATCTCTAGAAATCCAAATATCTACCGTGAGACTTTGGCTATGAGATCTGTCAAAAAGGAAACTCTTAAACTCTTGGAAACCTTTATCGAGAAGTCATCCGATAAACAAGTTATCTACTCTAACTTCCTCCAACCTTTGTTAGAAGCTGTTTTGGGTGACTACAGAACAAATATCCCAGAGACTAGAGACCCAGAGGTTCTCTCTTTGATGACTGCTATCATCAACTCTCTCAAACAATTGGTTCACCCAGAGGTACCCAAGATTTTAGAGGCTGTCTTTGAAACCACATTATCAATGATCACCAAAAACTTTGAAGATTATCCATATCATCGTATCAATTTCTTCAATCTCATTAGAGCCATCAATTCCAACGCCTTCACCGTTTTCCACAATCTTCATCCACAACAATTCAAACTTTTGATTGATTGTGTTG
Source organism: Dictyostelium firmibasis (assembly GCA_036169595.1). Classification (NCBI taxonomy): domain Eukaryota; phylum Evosea; class Eumycetozoa; order Dictyosteliales; family Dictyosteliaceae; genus Dictyostelium; species Dictyostelium firmibasis. Next base: position 4,936,629 of record CM069765.1, on the reverse strand, counting down.
TTTGGGCCTTCAAACATACCGAAAGAAATATCAGTGAAACTGGTCTTCACATTTTGAAGGAATTGATTGAAAACGTCTCTAAAAATACCGATGTTGCCAATGTATTCTTCAAGACCTATCTTGTTTCTTTGTTAAACGATATTCTATACATTTTGACAGATTCATTCCACAAGAGTGGTTTTGCTTTGGAATGTGATATCTTGAGAATGATGTTCCAAGTCGTAGAGAATGGTGTTGTTAAAATTCCACTCTTCGATCCACAACAAGCTAACTTCCCTTCAAACTCTGACTATGTCAAAGAAATTGTTGTCACTTTCCTTTCAGCCTCTCCTAATGTCTCAAGACCACAAATCCAAGCCTTTGTCACTCGTCTCTTTAATCTTGCCAACATAAACAACAATGATTTCAAATCTGCCACTCGTGATTTCCTCATCACCCTCAAAGAATGGAAGAGTCATGAAAATGCTGATCTCTACTCTGATGAGAAAAATATTGAAAAAGCCTTGGCATTAAAGAAACAATCAATGATTCCTGGTATGGTTAGACCAAATGATGTTAATTTGGAAATGAATGATGACCTTTAAAAAAAACCACTAAAACAAAAAATCACTAAAAAACGAAAAACCACTTAAAAACAAAAAAAAAAACATAAATAGCAACCATTTTTTAATCAGTTTTTCCTTTAAAAAAATACAAAAAAAAAAAAAAAAAAAAAAAAAAGATTATTTAAAAAATAATTGCTCTAATAAAAATCAAAAACAAGATCTAAATTATTGTAATTTTTTTTTTCCAATATGGAGGTCAGCAATTTTTATTCAATATTTTCTACTCTTTTATTACCCTCAAAGAGATTTATTTTAATTGAGGGTATTTCAAGAACCAGGTTGATAATTTCGTTCGTATGATAAATTAACTTTTTGCTTGTATAAACCAAGTTGAACGATTCTAATGTATTTGAATGACACTTTAAAAGTAGTTTAACAAGATCGATATCATATGAAGAATTTGTGTGTACTTTGTCAACTAGAGTAAAGTTCAAAAGCTTGGAATTTCCATAAAGAATTATATATTGAATCACCAAACCAAACAAACCACTTCGAATTTGATTATCATTTGCAAATGATGCTCTTCCGACAACAGTCAACGATTTTAAATTTTCAAATGAACCGAATGGGGGATAAATGTTTCCTGAATTAACCAAATCAAGTGTAAAATCAAATGGATATACTCCAAGTGTATCGATAACTAATGTTTTAATTGATTTGCAAACTTTTTTAAATAGACTACCACTTGTGGTTTTTATTAAAATATGATATTTGTTAAAAGAAGGCGGATCTTTAATTATACATTTCCCGCTGCCATAATCAACTTCACTCCTTAATAATCCTATGTTATCGAATAGGCTCCAATCAATCAATGACATCGCGACACTCATTAACCTATGAAATCTATTGGAAACCATCGATAAATTGACAATATCTATCCCATTCTTAAATCCATAATAATTGTCATTATCTTCATTTTTTTCACAATCCTTTATCAATATTAAATATTTAAAAATATTTAATAAAATAACATCATTTAAATTTTTTTTTGATATATTAATATCATTTGTTGGCGATTCTATCATTTCCTTTCCTATCATCGATTTATTAAGTTTACTTTTTATAAAATAATAATTAGAGATTTGAAACTATTATTTTTTTTTATTATAAATAATTACTTACAAATTTAATTTCTCTAAATTTATTATTTCTGTAAAATAAAAAGAAAATAATGAAATATTATCTACACTACCTTTATTGCATCCACCAAATTGTAAAAAATCCTTTAAAATTGAGGTTAGATGAAATTGAGAATGATGTTTTGGTCTGCAGGATAACAAATTCATTAAAAAATCCTCTTCTTGGTCCCCAATAACAGAACAAAATGTTATCTTTACCAAATATTCTAATTCTTTAACACCATTATTCAATAAAAATTGAGACAACTTTTAGGAAAAAAAAAAATTCTTTAATATTTTTAAATGTATAACAAAAAAAACTAATAATAATATATAAATACCTTTTCATAACTATTAAATATATTTAAATAAAGTGAAAATAAATTTAATTTAAAGTTGTAATAAAATTGATAACAAAACAAAGTTGAACGTATAAGTGGAGAAGAATCGAACCAAATATTTGATAAAAAGTTTGTAAACTCTTTTTGATTTATTAAAGATGGGATAGATTTATTATAATAAAAAATGAAATGTTCCAAGATGATAAACAATTTAATCGTTATATTGTTTGAGTAGGTGGTAAAACAATCGTTTGATAGAGTTGTAATCTGATCAATTGAAATGAAATAGTCACTATTTAATTTTAGGATATCTATATTATAACCAAACTTTGATTTTAAATTTGATAAAGTTAAATCGTTTAAACAATGATCATTGTTTGTGTTTTTATTATATTTTTTTAACATTTTTTCCATCACGTCTGTCCTATTTTTTTGATATGTAAGTTGCTCCATATCATTTATCATTTTGGTTGATTTAATTCCAAAAATCATAATTTTACTTTGATTATCATTAATCACAATATCACCAAACAATCCCTCCAATTCTATTTCCTCCCTTTCATACTCCTGTCGTACTGTAATTAAGTAATTCCTTTTTAATTCTCTTTCTTTTTGGGATTTTTTTTCTAAATTGATTGCAAAATCTAACTCCTCTTGCATTTTTTAAAAGGTTTTTCGATCTGCTGGATAAAAATGAAAAAAAAAAAAATAATAAAAACAAAACCTTAAAAATTTTTTAAAAAAACACCATTATTATTATTTTGTTCAAAATTTTAATTTTTTTAAAAAAAACAAAAAAAAATTTATTTATTACATATTTTGGTATCTTTACGATATATATTTACTATATTACTATTTTTTTTTTTTTTTTTTTTTTTAAAAAAGTATTTTGTCTGGTTTTTTTTTTTTGTTTTTTTTTGTTTTTTTTTTGTTTTTTTTTTCAAGTGTTACATTTGAAAAGGGTGGTGTGAAAAGTGAGGTGAGAAAGTCTGTGTTGATAATTTGTTTACAATAAAGCACATTTTGATTTAGATTTGCTAGGTGGACCAACTGGGTTTTTACGGTTGATTTGACGGATTAAATTATAGAAAATTTGTTCAACGTTAACTTTGTTCTTGGCGGATGCTTCTAAAAAGTAACATTCGCCAAATTTACGAGCGAGCTCTTCACCTTGTTCAGTACTGATAACACGTTGGTCGTGGAGATCGCATTTGTTACCAACGAGAACCATTGGAACATCTTCACAGTCCTTAACTCTAAGAATTTGTTCACGGAGATCTGGTAACTCATTAAAAGTGGAGTTTGAAATAATTGAATATACTAAAACAAAACCTTGACCATTTTTCATGTAAAGATCTCTCATCGCAGTAAATTGTTCGGTACCAGCTAATAATCATTTTATGTTAAATATTCATAATAATAAATTAGTGATGGTTATTTAATTTTATATGACATTTGATGTCGATTAAACGCTAAAAAAAAAAAAAAAAAAAATTGAAATTTTTTGATTTTTTTTTCTCCATATTAAAATAAATAAACAATTGCAAAGCAATTATTTTTTTTAAAAAAAGTCTGAACTTACCTGTATCTAAAATTTCCAACATGCATTGATTACTATCAACCTCGACTTGCTTTCTGTAAGAATCTTCAATGGTTGGGTCGTACTTTTCAACAAAAATACCTTGAACAAATTGTACAGTTAATGCAGATTTACCTACACCACCTGAACCTAAAACGACGATTTTGAATTCTCTAAGAGGCATCTTGATTCTTCTTTGTTCTTTATAAATATATATTTGTTTTTATTTTGGTTTTATTGAGAAGTTTTTTTTTTAAAAAATAGATAATTTTTTTTTTTTTTTTTTTTTTTTTTAAATTCTTATTTATAATAATTTAAAAAATATAATTTGGTTTTAAAAAAAAAATTATTTAATTAGTTGAATATATTAAATTACAATTTGGTTGGGTGATGATTATTAAATAAATAAATAAAAACAACAAAGTGTTATATATATGTGTGGTAGTATAAAAATAAAAAATAAAAAAAAGTTTTTTTTTTTGTGATGAAAAAAATTTTGAAAAAAAAAAAAAAAATAAAAAAATTTAAAATTTTTTTTTTAAAAAATATTTTTTTTTTTTTTTTTTTTTTTTTTTTTTTTTTTTGAATAAAAAAGGGTTGGCTGCCCATCGTTTTTTTTGCCCTTATGTAAAAAATTGATTAAAAAAAAAAAGATAATTACAAATCCTACAATATTGGAGAAAAAAAATAATAATAATAACAATAAATAAAATATATAGTTAACTAATTTATAAAGAGGGAGAAAAAAATATAAAAATAAAAAGAATTTTTTTTTTTTTTTTTTTTTTTTTTTTTTTTTTTATTTTTTTTTTTTTTTCTTTTTTTTTTTTTTTTTGAATTGATTATAAGAAAATTAATTTGTACCTTTATGAGTAAAAAGAAATTTGAAATAAATTTGAGAAAATAGTTTTAATTATCTATTTTTGTTATCACTATTATAATTGTTTTTTTTTTTATATTATTGTTTTATATAAAAATAAAATAAAATAAAATAAAATAAAAAAAAAAAAAAAAAAGTTGAAATAAAAAAAAAAAAAAAAAAATAATAAAAAAATAAAAAAATAATAAAAAAAAAAAAAAATTAAAAAAAATAATAATAAAAATAAATTAAATTAAGTGGTGGTTATTTATTTTGTGTGAGTGTGCCTGTGTCGATGTTTGTATGTGTTTTCTCATTTAAATAACAAAAAAAAAAAAAAAAAAAAAAAAAATACACTTGGTTCATATAAATAAATTATTTAAAATAATTTTAAATAAAAAATTTAGGAAAAATTTTTAAAAATAGAACACACTAAAAAATATCTATGTATCTTTGAAAAATTATCTTTTTTTTTATTTTTTTTATGAATTTTTTTTTTATAAATTTTTTTTTAATTTTATTTTTTTAAAAAAAACAAGAAAAAAAAAAAAACAACACAAATAAAAAAAAAAAAAGTATTTATATATATTTTAATAAATATAGTATAAAAATGGCAGTATTATCATTGGTTGAATTATGCTTCATCAATATTATGGAGAGGATGGAGTATAATAACCAAGCACTCCAAAAGATACCACCGCAATTGATAGAAAGATTAATAAATTTTATGGTTTATAAACTACATCCAAATCATTTATCACTCCAAACAATATCTAAACCAATAAAGATTAGACTGGTTAAACAAAATAGAGTGATCACAATGAGATTCTCGATCTATAGTACTGTTGATAAGATTATACATCAAATCTATGAAAGGGTTATCAATGAAGAAAAAATGGAACAAAATGAAAAACAAAAAAATTCTTCAAATAATAATTTATTATCATTATTAACTTTTAATAATAATAATAATAATAATAATAATAATAATAATAATAATAATAATAATAATAATAATAATAATAATAATAATAATAATAATAATAATAATAATAATAATAATAATAATAGCGTTAGTGGTACAACGAGCAGTAGTAAACAAATTTTATGGGGATCAATTGAAAATTATGGATTGTTTCAACAATCTGGATCATTTAGAAACGCACGATGGTTACAAATGGACAGGACGTTAGCATACTATGAAATCGACACTAATGAGACATTGGAGTTTAAAACTTGTAAGAATGTATTAAAGATTCGATTCTTTGGGCCATGGGAAAGGGTTGTACATCCATTACATCAATCGACAATGTTGGATGAGACTATAAAGACGTTTGTTATCGATGAGAGTAAAACCGTATCTGAGATATCTATGGAGTTGGCAAAGAAATTACAATTGAAATATCCGGATGAGTTATCATTAAAGTTACAATGTGAAGAGGAGGATGATGGTAGAGGCATTTGGTTATCTGCCGATTTAACATTACCTGAACAAGGTATAGACCCACTTTATACCATTTTTCTCTTGAAACGACAATTCTTCTTTTGTAAAGATATCATCATCGATTTCAGTATGGACGTTGAAATGTTACATTTTGTTTTCTGCCAATGTTTGGATGCAATCATTGATTCATCACATCCCTGTTCACCGACTGAATCGATTTTATTTGCTGCATTACAATGTCAGATTTGTTTTGGCGACTATGTCCAAGGCTCAAAAGATACCGAACAGATTAGACTAAGAGATTTCCTTCCAATGGAATTTATCAATCAAAAGAATATCCAAAAGGAGATTTTCATTCAATATCAACGTTTAGTTGGTATGTCTGATCAAAAAGCAAAGCTAAATTATATTCAATTAGCAAAATCTTTAAAAACTTATGGTTATACTTTCTTTAAAGTTACAAATAGACAAACTAGTATTACTAATAGTATTAATAATAGTGGTAATAATAGGAATAGTAATAGTAATAGTAATAATAATAATAATAATAATAATAATAATAATAATAATAATAATAATAATAATAATAATAATAATAATAATAATAATAATAATAATAATAATAATAATAATAATAATAATAATAATAATAATAATAATAATAATAATAATAATAATAATAATAATAATAATAATAGTAATAATAATAATAACAATAATAATAATAATAATAATAATAATAATAATAATAATAATAATAATAATAATAATAATAATAATAATAATAATAATAATACTAATAATAATAATAATAATAATAATAATAATAATAATACTAATACTAATACTAATAGTAATAATAATAATAATAATTATAATAATTATAATTATAATAATAATAATAATAATAATAATAATAATAACAATAATAATAATAATAATAATAATAATAATAATAATAATAATAATAATAATAATAATAATAATAATAATAATAATAATAATAATAATAATAATAATAATAATAATAATAATAATAATAATAATAATAATAATAATAATAATAATAATAATAATAATAATAATAATAATAATAATAATAATAATAATAATAATAATAATAATAATAGTAATCATAATCATCATAATCATCAACAATTATTTGGTATTTCATCAGAGGCCGTCTTAACATTAGACCCAATGACCAATAATAGCATTAGTTTATACAGTCTATCAAATATAAGAAAATGGCATGTCCTAAATAATGTGTTCACCATTGAATACAATGACAGAAAAGATATATTCATATCAATGGAGGCAGAGGCAATTTCACATGTTCTCTCCTCATATATCCATCATAATCTTAGAGAGACACCCTCTATTCAAAAGCAATGGGATCAAAATTATCTATTGGTAAGTGGTAGAAACTCTCTTACCAATGGTAGAAAAAGATTATCAACCTGTTCAAATTGTTCATCTGATTCAATCGAATTCGATTTAAAATCTAATGCCAAAGATAAAGACTGGAAATATCAACATGGTTTGGTGATAAAGAAATGTGCTCTCTATGTTGAACCAAAAAAGTTATACATTAATCCACTATCAACTCAAATCACTAGTTCAATGGTGAGTAAAGAGTTAAACAAAGATACAAAGGTTACAAAGGTTTTAAAAGTTTTAACTGATTTATCTTCAAAAATGATTTTATCTTTTTCAAAATGTAAGTTTTCTTTTTTTTTTTTTCCTCTATAAAATTTAATTTATATTTACAAATACTCTTATCTATAGCATCACCAGGCAAAGAAAGAGAGATCGTTGTAAAGTTTTCAGATAAAAAAGTAAAAAGTTTTATTGTAGATGAACAAAAAACAGTCTCTGAAATTACTCATGAAATTGGCCTAAAATTAGGAATTAAAAATCCAGAGGAATTCTCTCTTCAATTAATAGTAAATAATATTAATAATAGTTCAACACCATCATCGACAACAATAAATAATAGTGGTATTTTTGATGGATTGAATAATAATGTAAATAATGTATTTTATAACAGTTATATTGTAAATAGTAGTATTAATAACAACAATAACTCAAATATTTCAAATGATGAACAATCGACTTCAACATCGACATCATCGTCATTGGGAGGTATTTGGTTAAAACCATATCAACCATTATCAGAACAATCGATATCACCAGACAGTAAATTGTTATTTAAAAAGAAGTTCTACACAAGTGATATTGGTGCGGCCGATGATTGCAACAGTGATCCTGTTTATTTCAATCTATTGTTTTTCCAATCAAAAGATGCTATCATCTCTAATACCTATACTTGTTCAAAGGAAGAGGCCATCCAATTGGCAGCAACGTTGTTTCAGATTAATTTTGGTGATCATAATCCAAACATTCACAAACCAGGCTTTCTAAAGTCTCAAGATTTGAAATTCTTTTTACCACCCAACAGTTTAGAATTGTGGGGTCTAAGTTTTCAAAAGATCGAAAAGTCAATATATAAGGAGCATCAAAATCTTCGTGGAATCAAAGAAGTTTATGCAAAGTATCGTTATGTACAACTTTGTCGTTCTTTGAAAACTTTTGGTGCCATCTTTTTTAGTGTTCGTCAATTATTACCAAATAAAACTAATGGTAGTAATAACAATAATAGTAGTAATAATACAAATAATATCAGCAACAACGGAGGCAATAATGGTGGTGTTGGTAATATGGGTGGTATTGGTGGGAACAATGGTGGATTTAGTAGTGGTGGTGTTCAACAAATTCCAATCAACCAGCCATTGGTACTGGGTTTCAGTAGAAAATGTATATTGTTTATGACTGCAAAAACAAAGAAATTCCTCGTCGAATATCCTTTGACTCACCTTAGAAGATGGGCTTACCATAAAGAGACACAATGCTTAACTTTGGATTTCGGTGATTATGAAATGGGTAGAATCGTATTACAAACAACTGAATCTGAAGAAATCTCCTCTTATCTTAGTGATTACATTGACTACATCCAAACTAAATTGGTTGGAAGCCAATCCTTTTCAAGATCAATTTTTAATTCAAATGACAATAATACTTCCTTCTTTTCAAATAGTTTCAATAATTATTATTATAACTATAATAGTACTAATAATAACACAACAACCACAACCGCCACAACCACAACCACAACCAATTAATATATAAAAATTTTATGAGGTTTTTTTTTATATTTATTTTTTTTTCATTTTGCAAAATAATATTAACACAAATAAATTAAAAGTGGCACATAAATAAATCTTCAATTTCTTTGCACTTTTTCATTCATTTTTTTTTAAGATATGTCGAGAATCTCTTAATTAGTTTAAACATGTTTTTTTTTAAAAATTTTTTTTTTTTGCCATTGGATTATTTGTAATAAATTTTTTTTTTTATTTTTAATTTTTTTATTTTCATTTTTAAAATTGACTCAATAATTTCACCCTTTTTTAAAATTTTTTTTTAATTTTTTTTTTTTTTTTTTTTTTTTTTTTTTTTTTTTTAATTTTTGGTCGATTGAATTTGTTGTTTGTTGTTTGGTTGTGTATCGATTATAATAGAATAGCAATGTTAAAGTCATTCTCCAAACTTACTCCCTCAATTAGAGGATTGGTTTCAGTAAACAAAGGTTTTTGTACAAAAAAATTCTTGCCTGTAAATTTATAAAATTTTCTAAAAATAAAAATAACACACCGATAATAACAAAAATAAAAATAGTTCTAAAAAACCCCATCCCAGCCCAATCAACCAACAACTATAAAAAAATAAATAATTGAAAATCAATAATCTTATAAAATAAAAAATAAAAATAAAAGAAGAAAATAATAATAATAGTAATAATAATAATAATAATAATAATAATAATAATAATAATAATAATAATAATAATAATAATAATAATAATAATAATAATAATAATAATAATAATAATAATAATAATAATAATAATAATAATAATAATAATAATAATAATAATAATAATAATAATAATAATAATAATAATAATAATAATAATAATAATAATAATAATAATAATAATAATAATAATAATAATAATAATAATAATAATAATAATAATAATAATAATAATAATAATAATAATAATAATACTAATAATAATTGATAATGATAATAAAAAGATAATATCAAATAATATAAAACGATAACATCAACAATATAAATACATACAACAACATAACAACTAGCGATCGTTACTATTATATTATTTCAATCTAACATGTTTATAAAATATTTATATATAATATGCTAATACAGACAAATAGACCAGTCAGTGAGTCTGATCCAGAGATTTATGATTTAATGATTAAAGAGAAACAAAGACAATTTACTGGTTTGGAATTAATTGCCTCTGAGGTATGACAGTTTTTTTTTTCCTCTAATTATTTTATGAAATACACAATCATAAGAGATTTATTTTAAATACATATCTTTAACCAAAATTAAAATTATAGAATTTTACATCTAGAGCGGTTATGGAATCAATTGGATCATGTTTTACAAATAAATATGCTGAGGGTTTACCAGGTGCAAGATATTATGGAGGTAATGAAATCGTTGATCAATTAGAGAATTTATGTATTAAAAGAGCATTGGAAACTTTCAATTTAAACCCAGAGGAATGGGGCGTAAATGTTCAACCATACAGTGGTAGCACTGCAAATTTTGCCGCTTTCACTGGTTTATTAAAACCACACGATCGTATCATGGGTTTAGATTTGCCATCAGGTGGTCAGTAAGTAAATAATAAGAATAGCAATAATAATAATAATAATAATAATAATAATAATAATAATAATAATAATAATAATAATAATAATAATAATAATAATAATAATAATAATAATAATAATAATAATAATAATAATAATAATAATAATAATAATAATAATAATAATAATAATAATAATAATCAATTTTTTTTTTTTTACCAAGTTTAACACATGGATATCAAACAGATAAAAAAAAGATTAGCGCAACAAGTATTTTCTTTGAGTCAATGCCCTATCAAGTTAATGAAACAGGTTATGTAGATTATAATAAGATGGAGGCAAATGCAGCATTATTTAGACCAAAACTTTTGATTGCAGGTGCATCAGCATACCCAAGAGAATGGGACTACGAGAGAATGAGAAAGATTGCCGATAAACATGGTGCCTATTTACTTTGTGATATGGCACATATTAGTGGTATGGTTGCAGGTAAACAAGCAGTTTCACCATTCCATTTCTGTGATGTTGTGACCACAACTACCCATAAAACTTTGAGAGGTCCACGTGCTGGTCTCATCTTTTTCAGAAAGAGTAAGCGTAGAGATGCAAAGGGTAATATCATTGATGATGACCTCGAAAACAGAATCAACTTTGCCGTTTTCCCATCTTGCCAAGGTGGTCCACATGAAAACACTATCGCTGGTATTGCAGTTGCCTTAAAGGAAGCTTCCTCTCCAGACTTCCAAGATTACACTAAACAAGTCAGAAGAAACTCTCAAATCATGGGTGAAGAACTCAAGAAGAGAGGCTATTCACTCGTAACCGATGGTACCGATAATCATTTAGTTCTCTGGGATCTCAGACCTCAGGGTATCACTGGTAGCAAAATTGAAAAGGCTTGTGATGAAGCTCATATCACCGTAAATAAAAACGCTGTCTATGGTGATACAAATGCTATCGCTCCAGGCGGTGTACGTTTAGGTGCTCCTGCTCTCACTAGTAGAGGTCTTAAAGAACAAGACTTTGTAAAGGTTGTTGATTTCTTGGATCGTGTCGTTAAAATATCCTTAGAAATCCAATCAAAAGTCGGTAAGAAAATGCCAGATTTCCAAAGAGCTATCGCCGATAATCAAGAATTAAAACAAATTAGACAAGAAGTAAAGGAGTTCTCTACCAAATTTGGTATGCCAGGTGAATTATAAAATAAAAATAATTACATAATAAAAAAAGAAATCATTTTTACTTGTTTTAATTTTTTTAATTTTTTTATTATTTAGTCAATTAACAGTTTAAATAATATTTTAATTTGGATTTATTTGAGACCACCAATGCTTCCAGCGGTATTTCTTGGTTTGAAGTGTCTTGGAACTTTAAATCTTGGTTGAACAGCAACTTGCGATACAGCAGATCTGAATTTTTTTGTATTTGGACCACTTAAATTGTGATGTGGGTCAACATATTGTTGGTCATCCAATTCTGGGTCCTCAACTTCATCAATAACACCCCAATTGAGACGTAATTTAGAACGTAACTCATCGAGACCTTCTAATTGGAGAATGTGATCAACAGAACGATAGGCAGAGTTAAGTGAACCAATTACCCAACCATGGTGGACCGAAGTAGCTTCACCAGCTAAATGGAATCTACCATCTGGGGATGGTTTGGTGAGTGATGGAAATAATTGGGTGAATTGAGATGGACTATAGAGAGCAAAAGCACCTGAGGAATAGTCGTCATTGTACCAATCCCAACATTTGTAGTCAACAAATAATTTTTGTAAGGCATCTACTGGAACATTGTGAACTTCAGCAAGATTAGCCATACATAATTTTATCAACACCTCCTCACTTGGTTTATCACCAACCAAACTACCGATTCTTGAGGCATCTAAACTCCAAGTGTACGAGACGATTAAAACACCACTGACACCTGGTTGACCAATACCATAGGATGGATAAACAATGGTACGAATAGGAAGATCAGTTGATGATTTACCACCTAGCATTGGTTTTCCATTCATGAATTTGGAGTCTTCCCACCATCTTGATTTGAATGAAAGAGCAATTTTTACTGAGTGATCATAATGGAGAGCACGAATTGCAGTTCTCTTGTTGTGTGATAACTTCAAATCACTTAAATCAACTCTACGCAATGATGCCAACGTACCGGTACTTATAACATGTTTGAATTGACGGGCTGCTGAACCATCTAGGAAGTTTACATTCAATGAGCTAACATCCCCAGTCTTACCTAACACTCTTGAAACTTTGGTTACAACTTTACCTTGTTCAATACAACCGGCTCTCAATGTTTTTACCATAGAGTTTACAATGATATCTGTACCACCATCAATACATAACCATTCATCACCTGCACTGAAATCGAAATAATCCATAATGGTTTCAGAGAATGCCATATCGTATAAACCTGTACCTGTATCCATGGTTTCAAGATAGTTTACAACTGATTGAGGGTATGGACCATTTTTGTTTAAAAAAGCTCTGGTTGAGTAGTTGTCTGATTCTAAGAGAGTTTGAAAGCCACTTTCAAAATCTTTTTCTAATGCATCGGAAAAGTCTTTGTAAACATCATCTAATAAATTACCATATGGTTGATAGGCATATTTATCTGGAACTGCAGTACCTGGGCCTCCATTGTGCGTATCACTAAAGTAAAGTGGATCGTCATTCAATAGGGTATTGGCAAAGATTCTCTTGCCATTGTAGTATACCAAATTGTTATCAACAGAGAGATGATATGGAATGGTTGGAATTTTTAAGCCAGCTTTTTCTAGTTTTGAAAAGAGTGACCAATGTTTGTCCATATTTAAGAGTCTGTCCATGATTTCGATCTTTGGGAATCTCATTGCTCCAAGTTCAACAGTTTGATATTTATCTTGATTTTGTGGGAATCTATAAGTATAAATTCTTCCACCAACTCTTTCTTTATTAGCCTCCAAAATGTTGTATTGGAGTCCTAAGTCTTGAAGAATCATTGCAGCATATAAACCAGCCATACCAGCTCCAATAATACCAACAGTAATATCCTTTGGAGTAGCTTTTGTTGAACGTTTAGCTCTATTCTTTTCAATGATTGAATGGAATTTTGCCTCCATACCAACACTTCTTTGTAAAAGTTTACTAGCAAACAATGATCTTAACGATGGATTGGGAGCAGAGATTGAAGCTCCATCTGGGTTTGATGAAGATGATGTTGGTGCTGTTGATTTTGTAATAGATACTGGTTTGCAATGCATTGAGGTATATCTTGGAGCTTTAATTTGGTTGACAGATTTTGTTTGACCGTTTTTGATAATGAGTGCGCCATTGCCACGATTAAGTGAGAAATGATCAATTGGATATTCAGTTTCACCCTTGTCAAGTAATTGACTTAGAATTTTACCCAATAATGGAATGAACTTCATGGCCCAACCACATGCAAACATAACAACATTGTTGTTGGTTTCTGGAATAAAATCTAAAACAAACATGTTATCATAAACATTGGCCATTAGAGCACTAACATTAAAAAGTGGGGTATCATCAACACCTGGGATATGCTCTCTAACCCAATCACGGGTACGATTAACGTCATGAGTTTCTACACCGTCATGACGATCGTTTGGATCTTTAATTTGACGTAATGCCGCATCCAATGCAATTCTACAATGGTTATCGGCCATCCATGGTACAGCCGGGAAACCATAGAATAAGTTGGATTTAGTTGGGTCGTTATCTGTATCACCTTGGAAATTGAACCACATACTCTTGAAAACTTTTTATTTTTATAATAAAAAAAATATTAGTATATTTTATATTATAATTATTACTATTTTTATTTTTATTATTTATTACTTACCTGTTGCATTTGGGCCTGGTTTTGCCACGAAATAACTAGAAGTCATTTCCCAAATGGTCATATCTAACTCCCATCCAAAAGATGGTTTAATGATATGATTACAGAAACTATTACTGGTGATAGCGGCTTTCTTACTCTTTACTTTAAAGGTTTCTTTATTATTTTGGTCGAGATCAGTGTGTTCGACTTCAATTTCAACCGTAGTAGTGTCAATGTTTTTAATGAGTTTAACTTCTGCATGACCAACCATTTTACAACCATATTGTAAACATAGCTTGTAAAGAGAACGTAACACCAATGGTAAATTAATAACACCATTGTCGGGTGCAAAAACACCTTGGTGGGTAGAGGGAAGATTTCTGAATGGATACTCATCCATGATTTCTTGAGAATTCATTACTTTGTATGGCATTTTTAATCTCTCTAAATTTGGAATTGGACCCAATAAAGTACCTTCTGGGCCACCTGCACCATAATTTGGATCACCAAAATTTAGGAGACCTGTCATCCAAACCAAGTCACCTTGGCCAGCATCATCTCCAAGCTCCTTCCAGAGTCCAAGGGTTTCGTGAGCTAAATCAGCCATCTAAGTTGTATTTTATTGTAAAATTTTAATATTGGGTTATTTTTAAATAGTAATAAAATTTTTTTAAGATAATTACATAATCTTCGGTGTACATTGTACGCATCATTCTTACAACATCACCACTACTGCCACCTCCATTGAAAAATACAGATTTTTCGAGGCAAAGAACCTTTTTACCAGCTTTAGCACATCTGTATGCAGTAGCCAAACCTTTTTTTTTTTTTTGAGATTTTATTTTGGAAATAATTATACATTAATATATAGAAAAAAATTTATAGAAAAATTTAATAATTTTTACTCACCAACTGGACCTCCTCCACAAACAATTACATCATATTGATCTTTTAAAAATTCTCTCATTTTCTGTTTTCTAAAAAAAAAAAAAAAAAAAAAAAAAAAGATTAAAAAAAAATTATTAATAAAAACAAATTATTTGATTTTTTTTTCTTACTCTTAAAGCTTTGTAAATAAAATGAAAAAAAAAATGAAAAAAAAAAAATTTTGTATGAAATAAAATCATGTGAAAAATAATCAAATTATATAAAAAAAAAAACAATCAAACTTTTTTTTAAATCTGCAAATTTACTAAAAAAAACAACTGTATTGGGGTTAATTTTTTATATTTTAAAATAAAAATTTTTTCCACAATATTTGAATTTTTTTGTGGCTCCTTAATTAGTTGGGAATTTATATCTCTAGATTTTTTATTATTGAAAAAAAAGCTATAAAAAAGATTCCATTGGATATCGTAAGGTCACTCTATAAAACAATTTACAAAAAGATAATTTCCAATTTTTTTTTTTTTTTTTTTATTTTTTTTTTTTTAGAAAATCTAAAAATTGTAAAATGATTTTTTAAAAGAAAATCACACCCCTCTCCAATGAAGAATTTTTTTTTTTTTTGATAAATTAATTTATTTTTACATAAAAAATATTTATTTTTGATTTCTCTTAAACTAAATCAATATATTTAAGAAGTTCATCCAAACTATCTATTGAATCATTGTATCACCAACCATGCATCCAATAATTCTCACAAAGAAATCCTTTCTCTCATCAAAGTGGTCTCAAAACTAACTATTAATTGAATTGGAGTCCATATTTATTTTCCATTATCGAAATTAGCTAAAAATAACAAAAAAATAGAAAATTTAAAGTCGACAATTTTGTTATTATTCTTATTAAAAATGTTTTCCACAATATTTATTTATCATTAAATATTAATAACTACACAATGAGACTTTATTTATTTTTTTTTTTTTTTATTTAAAATTTGGTTTTTTTTTTTTTTTCATTTCAAAGTTTAATTTTTGAAAAAGTTAGCAAGAAGATTTTGGTGTTCATTTGATAATTGTGAAAGGAATTGGGTAGTTAATGCACGTTGAGAACCAAGAGCAACTTCGATGATTTGTTTTTCATTGGCAGTGACGACTTTTTTATGGAGACCAACGGCAATGATTTCCAAAACCTTAACTATATATTGTTGAGTTATAATTTGTTGATTGAAATCACGAATCAAAATACATAAAGATTTAATGATGGAGCTAGCCTCACCATCATCTTGAATTGGGAGATAACCCAACCAGAGTGAAATGGTTTGTGGGAAATTAGCACCCAAATGTTGTGGAAGGTTGGTGATGATTCTACCCATGGCAGAGATTGCGTTATCTCTGGCAACAACTATATCGTCATCTTTTTCAGGAATTTGATTGTAGGCGACAATGACATTGTTTATGAGTTGGAGAGAATCCATCAAGAAAGGAGAGAAGAAGTCCTTACCATTTTCAGCGGCCAAACCAATACCAAATACGGCACTTTGTACGAGTGATGGATTGAGATTTGGAGCTGTGCAATTCATCATTGGTTTAACGATGTGTGGATAGAGTTGGAAGGCTTCTTGGCCACCGTTTTCAATGAGATCATCGAGAATACAAATCATAGAGGTTTTAATTTCAACAGATGGAGCGGATTCGATGAGATCAATCATGGTTGGTAAGACGGAGGAAATATGAGCGACAGACTTTTCTTTGTATTGAATGCAAACTTCACCCAATACCATTGCCAAACTATTGTAGGCGTCATCGATGATTTCTCTTTCTGGTGCTTCATCAGCATCCTCATCTTCCTCATCGATTTGTTGTTGGTACTCTTCTTCTATCTCTTGGAGGGTGTTGAAAGATTCAATGACGACTTCAAAGGTGGACTGAAGGATCTTGTCGGCTTGTTCACATTGACCACCAATGTCCAAGAGATCGGATAATGCTTTTAATTTAGCAGAGAGAGTGTCTGGCTCGGCTTCGGTTTTAATGGAAGCAGCCATACGTTCGAATGAGCTTAGGAATAATTTATTGGTGAACTCGTGTTTCATGCCATCTTGTAAATTGCCAACGGTTTCAAAGTATTGTTTGGATATTCTAACCAAGAATGGAATAAGATTGACTGCTTGAATTGCAACTAAGCTGCTGTATGGGAAATCAACTAAATCAATTGAACCTTTATATAATTGTTCGACATATGGGAATAAATGATGTTTTAATTCCATTGCATAAATTGATACCATTTCCAAAGCCATTGCTTTGTTTTCCATAACAATTGAACCAGAGTCAGCCTTGGAGAGAGAAATAAAATTTTAAAATAAATAAATAAAATTAATAATAGTTTTTATTATTATTATTATTAATACCAATTTTATAAAAATGTTTTACTTACAGTTCCATCGACGGATTGGTTAGTGAATTCATCTTCTTGTTCGAAGTTGCCAACTTCACCATTAATGGCATCCATTAATGGACTCATAGAGTAACCAAGGAATGGAACGAAATCTTCACCAAGGCATTGGGCGAAACGAGTGAATGCTCTTAAGAAGAAGTCAACTTGTGGGTCATCCTCTTTGAATTTCTCTAATGACGAAACGTATTCAATGATTTGAACACAATCGCTTAAAAATACTTTTTTACCTACGGCAAGACCAATTAGAGAGATAGTTTCAATAGCTCTACCACGGAGTGTTCTGGTTTCAATAGATGTTTGAGTTCTGAGGATTTTAATTAAAAATGGCATAATTTCTTTATAATGCTATTTTTTTTAAAAATAAAAAATAAAAATAATAAAAACATTAATATTTAGATACTAACAATATAGTTGTTACTTTTTACATACTTGAGTGAATTCTTCACCAATACCATCAACAACAGATGAGAAGGCATTCAAAGAATGTTGAACGATTTTGTAGTCAGCATTTTGTAAGAGTGGCGATAATCTCTCTAAAAATGGAGCTTTAAATTCCTTGACTTTGCTTGGTTTAATTTCATCGAGGAATAATGTTAAAAATTCGCAATTTGAAATGGTGACTCTTGAAAATGGGTCGTTAAGATGTTGTAATGAAACTGGAATTAAAGTTTTGTACAAGTCTTGCATTTCACGTTTAAGACATGATGCAAATGAACCTAAACAAAAGAAAAATGCAAAACGAACACGTGGGTGAGAGTCATTTGCCAATGGAAGGATTGATCTAAAAAGAAATAAATGAATTATTAATATATTTTTTTTTTATTCTTCTTGATAAAAGTACATACTGAATAATATTTTTGAAATTTGCTCTGATTTGTTTTTCACAACCTTCTGAAATACTTGAAAGGGTCATTAAACCAGTGTAACGTTCTTTCCAATTAGTGGAGTTGAAAAGAGTTGGTGCGCATTGTAAAAAGAATTCCCATAAACCCTTGCTAATACAATGTGATAATGCTTCGATGGCTTCAAATGCAACATTACTATCATCGTCGTCCGATGGTTCTGTGTCCTAGATTATTTTTTTTTTTTTTTTTTTTTTTTTTTTTTTTGAAAACAGAAATTAATAACGACAACACTATTACTACAGATGGTCTATCTATGATTATTTTTACTAAAACTTACTAAAGCGTTCCATTCCTGAAGTTCTAAATCCTCAACACTTGACATCCATTTTAATAAAAGCAAAACAATTGGTTCCAAATACATCTTTTTCTTCATAATACTTGATTTGAATTCGGCAAAAGTAAGGAAAAAGTGTAAACATGCATGTTTAGTTTCATCTTCGAGACTTTGGTGTTCAAGGAATTGGAAAAATACTTTATAGATTATATCAAAGCTAGTCTTGAACCAATCAGAGTGGTATTGTGCAATAATAATGAATGTAAGAATACCTTTTTGTGCTTCTTTTTCAAGATTTGATTCAATGGTTTTTTGAATGGTCTAAAAACCAAAAAAAAAAAAAAAAATAGTGAAAAAATAATGAAAAGGATTAATATCTATTGTTTAAAAACCTCTCTTTTTTTTTTATATACATACGTTTAACATTGCTGGAATTAATGGTTTGAAAACTTCGGCTTTTTCTGGGTTTGCATCGATAAAGGTAGAGATGGTTTGGAGGGCAGAGACTTGAACCTTTGGGGATGGATCATTTAAACCTTTTTCGGCCAAGAGAGCAAAGTGACTAAAATGTGGAGAAAGTGTTTGAGCGACACGAGAGTCGTCAATGATTGCACCAATTAAAAAGAATGATGATTCTCTTAAATTTTCCTCTGGTGATGATGATGACTCAATGATGAATTGTAAAATCTCTGGCCATTGTTGTTCTGGGACGAGTTGAATTGCAAGAATTGCAATGACATTAAGAATTGAATGTCTAATAAAATTCTTTGGTTCTTGTTTGACTGCAAACATTAACTCTGTCTTTAAAGTTGCAAGTGTTTCTGGTTTTATAAACTTTAAAATGCTACCTGAATCATTAACATTAACTAATGTTCTAAGTAAAACTGGTGGGTATGATCTTAACTATTTAATCATTGGTTATAAGTTTTTTTTTTTTTTTTTTTTTTTTTTTTTCATTCAATTTTGTTTTTATTTTGTAAATGATAAAATAAAATAAAAAAAGATTTTAATTAGATATTATGATCTATTTTATTTCTTTGATGCTATTTTACAAAAAACTTGACACATTTAACTTGAAATTTTCCTAAAAAAACTAAAGATAAAATCTATTGCTATAATAAGGGTGTATACATACTAGTTCATCTTGAGAAGTTCTCAATAAAACAATGAAACTGTTTACCAATTGATCTGGTTCTTGTTTTTTTAATTGAGAGTAAACTTGTTCTGCTTGTTTGATAGTTTCAGTAACACCAGAGTTTAATGCTCTTAAGAGATCGATAATTGGTTGTGGAACACTCATTATGGTTTGCACTTTTTATTCGCTTTTTTTTTTTTTTTTTTTTTTTTTTTTTTTTAAATTTTTTTTTTTTTTTTTTTTTTTTTTTAAATTTTTTTTTAAAAAAAAAAAAAAAAAACATTAAAAATAAATAAGAGAAAAATCGTTTTAGTGGATAGTTTTTTTTTTTTTTAAGTTTTGTTGTTTATTTATTTATTTATTTTGATTTGGTTAATGTTTGTGAATGTGAATGTTAATATAAAAAATAATAAGTAATAACAAAAATATATAAATAATATTCCAAAATAATAATAATAATAATAAATTAATTTAAAAACTTAAAAACAATAAAGAATGAAAAAAATGAAATGAAATGAAATGATTGTCGCGCTATAGAAAAATATTAAATGGGGGAAATATTTTTTTAGAAAATATATATTTATTTTAAATTTTATTAAAAATACAAATAGTTTTATATTATTTTATTCTTTTTGTTTTTTTTTTTTTTTTTGAAAATCAAACCTACATTTAAACTTAATAAATAATAAAAGAATTATTTTACTTTGTAATATTAAAATTAAAAAAAAAAAAAAGCTATAATATATATAGATACAGAGGAATCCCACACTAACAAATTTAAAAAAAAAAAAAAAAAAAAAAAAACTTCAACGCCAAGAACCGATAAAATTTTTTTTTTTTTTATTTTTTTTTTTTTATTTTTTATTTTTTTTTTATTATTTTTTCCATTTATTTGAAAGAAACTCTTCAATTGATTCGTTTTTTCATTTGAGGAAATAAAAAAAAAAAAAAAAAAAAAAAAAAAATAAATAAAAAAAAACAAATATAATATAAATTAATTGATTTATTGAAATAAAAAAAAAATAGAAAAAAAAAAAATAAAAGTAAAAAAAGAATACACTTAATATTAAATTTTCGTTTTTTTTTTTTTTTTTATTTTCTTTTTTTTGCCAACCACATAATAAATTTGTCAAAAAAAAAAAAAAAAAAAAAAGATAATTTAAATAGATTGAAAAATATATCCAATAGATAGAAAATGATAAGATCTATTAATAGAGTAAAAAAAAATCGAACCTTAAATATAAAACATTATTGTACATTGAGGAGTGGTAATAATGATGATAAAAGATTATACAGCGGCAAAGTATTTAATGTTATTGGTATTGAGACTAGTTGTGATGATACCAGTATTGGTATTGTAAACAGTGAAGGGAAGATATTAGGTGAATATAGTAAATCTCAATGGTCATTACACAGGGAACACAATGGAATTGTACCGATAATAGCGTATGATGCACATCGAAATGAAATTGATAATGCCATAGAACAAACATTGAGTAAAGCTTGTATGAAAATGAGTGATATTGATGTAGTAGCCGTTACAACTGGACCTGGTATGGGAAAATCACTTGAGGTTGGACTAAACAAAGCCAAA
The DNA here is from genome assembly GCA_036169595.1 of Dictyostelium firmibasis. NCBI lineage: Eukaryota > Evosea > Eumycetozoa > Dictyosteliales > Dictyosteliaceae > Dictyostelium > Dictyostelium firmibasis. The sequence continues at coordinate 4,914,851 of CM069765.1, read as the reverse complement.
GAGTTGGTTAGAGAGTATAATAAACCATTCTGTTCGGTAAATCATATGGAAGGTCATAGTTTAGTAGTAAGGATGGAGGATCAATCTATTGAATTTCCATTTTTAACTGTGTTGGTCAGTGGTGGACATTCACAGATTTTAATATGTAATGGTATTTCAAACTATCAACTTATTGGTAATACATTGGATGATTCAATTGGTGAAGCACTAGATAAAGCTGCAAGAATTCTAGGTTGTCCCTATGGTCAAGTATGGGATGGCAAAAGTTTAATAGAAAATGTACATGGTGGTCAAGCAATTGAAATTTTAGCATCAAAAGGTGATGTAAATAGCTATCATTTCTCTTTACCAATGAAAGGTTCAAATAATTGTGATTTCTCATTTTCTGGTTTAAAATCTTCACTAAAGAGATTAGTAAATGAAATTAAAACTTCTTCAACTTCAACTTCAACGTTTACACCAATAACAAATGCCTCACCAATTGAGAAAACACAATCTTTATCATTTATTGATCAATGTAATTTGGCAGCTTCATTTCAAAATATTGCATTTAATCATTTAGAACACAGAATTAAAAAGTCATTAGATTGGTATTATAATTTGAAACCACAAAATAAAAAAAAAAAGGAAAGTCAGTCAACAAATGCCACTGACACCTCCAATGAAACCAATAGGGTGCCACTAAAGGGAATCGTGGTCTCAGGAGGTGTATCAAAGAATAAAGAGTTAAGAAAAAGACTTGATAATATTGGTAATCATTACAAACTACCAATCTATTTCCCAAGACCAGAGTTGTGCAATGACAATGGCACCATGATTGCATGGGCTGGTGTTGAAATGTTTAAAAAGGGTATGATTGAGGAAAACCCCGAAAAAGTAATTTACTTGCCCACTTGGCCTTTGGATCTTAATCCAAAACAAATATTTGTTTCAAATTTAAAGGAAAAAGACAAACAAATTAGAAAAAATTGGTACAACGACACAATAAATAAATATGGCAAAAAATAAGACACTTTTTTGATGATTAAAATAAATTAATATTTAATGTGTTTTTTATGTATATATATATATATAAAATATATTTGTTGCTATTTATTGATTTAGTGTGGACGGAGATTATTGAAATTATGGTTGCTTTATTGTTTTTAGTTTTTTTAATTTTTTTGAGTTGTTTACAAATCATCATCATCTGGTAATGGACGAGCAGCAGCATCGGCGACTTCTTTTTCGTATAAACTCATCAAGTTTTGATCGATGACAGTTTCTGGTAATTTTAAGGTTGGTTGTTGGACGAGGACAACACTCTTGTTACCGAGGAGTTTTGATGTTAACCAGACGAATGGTTTTTCGAAATTGTAATTTGATTTGGCTGAAACATCATAGTATGATAAATTGTATCTACGATGGAAGACAATTTGTGATGGTTTGACTTTACGATCTTTAACATCTACTTTGTTACCACATAAGACGATTGGGATGTTTTCACAAACTCTGGTTAAATCAGAGTGCCAATTTGGAACATTTTTGTATGATAAACGGGATGTGACATCGAACATAATAATGGCACAGTTACCTTGGATACTATCATAGATTATAAAAAAAAAAAAAAAAAGTAAATATTTTGAAATTTTATATGATGTATAGAGTGTAACTTACTAATAACCATCTCTTAAACCACCGAATTTTTCTTGACCAGCAGTATCCCAAACATTGAAATGGATTTTACCGAAATTGGTGTAAAAGATTAATGCATGGACTGAAACACCAAGAGTTGCTAAATAATTGAATTGGATAAAAAAAAAAAAAATTGGTTAATATGTTCATCTTTAATGTTAGCCAGAGAGAAGATTTCTCTTTGTATTTGTTATTTGTTTAGAGGCTTATGACGTTGTTACAAGTTTTAAAAAAAAAACCCGTATGTTGTAAACCAATAACAATGGGTAAATTTTCTAAATCTGTTTTTAAAATCAACTTCTAGTTATTTACTAAAAACCCAACATAACAGGACACTTACGGATATATCTTGGTTCGAATTCACCAGTAAGATGACGTTGGACAAAAGTGGTCTAGAAAAAAAAAAAAAAAAAAATAGTAAAATCAATTAATATTTATATGTCTAACTGTTGTGCGTTTGGTTTTATTTTTTTATTTTTTATTTTTTTTTTAATTTTTTTATTTTTTTTATTTTTTACGAAATTCTTTACTACTTACTTTACCAACACCACCATCACCAACTAAAACTAATTTAATATGTTCTTCTTTTTTTTCTACTGAGGCCTGTGAATGTAAAAAATATTAATAAATCGAGAACATAAAAAGAATTAATTTTTTAGTATCAATAATAATAATAATAAAAAAATGTGTATATATATGTAAAATAATAACAGGATGTACTATAATAATAATACACCTCAATTTATTCTTTTTTCTTTAAATTCTATTAATAAAAACTATAATTAAATACACATACCATTTTATCTATCTCTATCTATTGAAAAACTAAAAAAAATAAAAATAAAAAAAAATTTTTTAGCTTGTGAGCACAAAACGAATTTTTTTTTAAAAAAAAATAAAATTTTTTTTTTTAAAAAAAAAAACTTTTAGGTGTGGAGAGTTCAAACACCATATAAAGAAATAAAAATTTTTTATATTGTATTTTTTTTTCCCATTATTATTTTTTTTTTAATTATTCACTTACATTTTGTTTGTGTTTTAAAAAATATGTTTTTTTTTTCTCCTCTCCTCTCTCCTTTTTATATTTAAAATAAATAAACCACCTCGTTCCCACATAAACAAATGTTTTTTTTTTTTTTTGGCGCCAATTATTCACGAATTTTTCACAGAGAAGAAATTTTTTACAGAGAAGAAATTTTTTTTATTTCTTATTTTTATTTTTTATTTTTTAGGTTGTTTTTTTTCATTAAAGATAATATAGTATTTTCAAATCTATTGATGAAATTTATTTTATTTTATATTTTTTTCTCTTTTTTTTTTTTTTAGAAAAAAAATTTATCTGATCGATGACAATGGAGAAGCAAAGTTATTATTATTTTCAATTTGTTGTTGTAATGATAAGAAGGTTGAGGCAGTTGGATTTGAGAGAATTGGTTTAATTTTTGGGAGGAAAGATTTAAAGAAAATTGAGATTGGAGAGCTCTCGGATGCTTTTAAAGCTTCAGGAATTGATTTAGCAACTTCTTCAATAAATTTTTGTTTAAGTTCTTCAACAAGGGATAAAGGTTTCTTTGGAAGTGTTGAGGTGGAGGAAGCAGAGTTTGGGTGAGGATCCAATTTATTCCAATAACAAATTGATTTCTCGGTGTAGTTATAAATGATTGGAATATCAGCAAATTGGTCGGGTGGTATGATATCAGAACGAGTTGAATTCAAATAACGCAAAATGAAATAAACTTGATTCTCATCGGCAATATGGATAAAGGATTCTTTATTCTTTGAGTGAATGCTTGAGGTATTCAAAGAGATTTCAATGGTGTAGCCATCGAATTTCGGGCCAGTAATTTCCAAGAGTACTCTAATGAATTCCCAAAGTATCTTTGGCGGTAGAGTTAGCATTTGAATACAAGAACCAATGGTTTGAGATCTATAGTTCAATTGTTGCACTTTTTTCTTGAAATACTGACAAAACAAACCTAATTCTTCATTGGATGGCATTAGGTTCTCCACATTTTTATTGGTGACATCAATATCGAATGATGTATAGTCACGAATAGAAAATGATGCAATAAAATAATCATTACTAAACTTTTGAGATGATGGATTTGATGGCACTAGAGGTTGAAACTATTTGAAAATAAATAAATATATAAGTAAATAAATAGATAATTAAATAAATAAATAATAAGTTGTTCCATTTTAACTTTAAATAATAGAATTACATAAACATACATTTGGTTTCATTAAATTTTGAGCAAATTTTAAAGTATTTAAAGAATTTAAATAAATGAAAATTCTACTTATAGTTTTTTGAAATTGTTTAATTGGTAATAGCCAACTTGTACGATTGCCAGTTGGGTTATCTAAAGCTTGAAGTGAGACCCTTTGCTCCATAAAGGAGTGTAATTGGTTTATGCTGGTTAATCTAACCTGTTTACTAGAGTTTAGAGAGTAGAAAGAGTCACTGATGGCACAACACTCATGGGAGATCAGTTTAATATCGATACCATAGAGATTCTTATAGAGTAGACGAATTTGACAAATGGATCTTGGTATGACTAAAATCTCCAATGGCAAGTAGAAACTTAACTCCAATGGGGAAATCAAAGAGTTGATGTAGACAGAGATATCGTTAGAGTTAATGATGGCACGCAATGAATTTGTGATGTCATTTGTTGGTGATTGGTTGATGTCTTTCTCCAAGTACACCGATAATGGATTTGAATAGGGTTGAAATGATAGTTTAATCTCACCACTTCTTCTCTCGACAAACATAGTGACGTTGGTACGAGTTTGATTCGAACCAACAAAACAAATGAATTCTATTGACATTGGTTTAATGGTGAGATGAGTTACCAATTGTTTGTAGATTTCCAATGTTTCCATTTGTTTCAATAGTTGCGATGATATATTGGTAATCTTTGAGATCGCCATTAAATCATTACAGAAACTATTGAACCAATCACTACTTTGCGTATATCTAAATGTCCAACTACCATTTCTATAGGTGTAGTTTTCATTGTTATTCTCACAGGTAGCACCAACACCAACTTCAACACCACTATATCCCTTATACCCAAATGGTCTTTGCTGACTAAATGATAAAGTATACAATCCATTTTTAGTGAATGAAATTGTAATAGGAGTTTGATGTGATATATGATTGAAAAGGAAAGGTGAAATCTTTTGAATTTGCTGTTCACTAAAAAGGAACATAATTGATGTAGTTGTCGATATTCCATTATTATTATTATTATTATTATTATTATTATTATTATTATTGTTATTATTATTATTATTATTATTATTATTATTATTATTATTATTATTATTATTAGTATTATTATTATTATTATTATTTTGATTAATTTGGGTATTATCAATATCTTGTTGAGATGGTTGATAATAGCTTATATTTTCTTTCTTTAAAAATGATTGAATTGATAATAGGTTGATTTTTTGATTGGATGCCTCTACAATCTTCTCCAAGAGAGTGGAGATGTAGCTTTGAAACGGACCATTACCATTGCCATTGGTATTGTTACTACTTGATATACTACCGATTGGACATTCTTTCAATAGTTTTGTCAATTGATCACTCTCTAATTTAATGATAGAATCTAAGGTCATTATTGTCGACTTTGGAATCATCTTACAAAATAGTAAATGAAAGGATGGAGTGAAACAGCTCGCCTTGATAGAGATAACCAAATAGTATGGATTATTCTCTTTTGGTAAACTAATACTAATACAAATGAAATTAGACTCTGAAAATAGTTCATTGGCCAATTGATTACTTTCACTATTACTACTACTATTCATTTGTAACGGTATCTTATTAAAACATTCTAACCCTAAAAATAATGATGCCTCTTCAAAACATGTTAAAAGTGACTAATGTTTATGGTATTAGTAAGAATAAAATACTTTTATTAATATATATGGTGATGGTGGTTGGGGGATTATTGGTTTTAATAATACAATACCTTTAATTTAAATACATTAACAATTGATTCGATTTCATTCGGATCTTTATTTAATCTTTGTTCCAAATGATTGGTAGATTCAATATAGTTTGAAGATTTGATGAGTGAGAATTTACCATTTTGAAAGTTAACTGTGATATCTAAAAACTTTGAACCATAAAGCATTACCCTCAATACCGTAGGTAAATGATCATTGCCACCATTTGCATCATTTTGATTCTCATCAGAGAATCTTGAACTCATTATTAGTTTTATATCGTTTAAATGAAACGATCTACTCAATATGTTATTTGTTTGTTTGTTAGATAATAAATTGGGTTTACCACCGTTTCTATTGGCCATTGTCGATGATATTGCATTTGATGTTTGACTACCTGTTATCCTATTATCCAACAACAAAGAATTCAAAAGATATACTTTATCGTATGCATTCAATTCAATAGCTTGTAATAAAATTGTTTCTAAATTTAAACTTGCCTGTATATATGTTTAAGATTGGTTATTATTATATATAAATATTTATATTTAGTGTTATTATTATTATTATTATTATTATTATTATTATTATTATTATTATTATTATTATTATTATTATTATTATTATTATTATTATTATTATTATTATTATTATTATTATTATTATTATTATTATTATTATTATTATTATTATTATTATTATTATTATTATTATTATTATTATTATTATTATTATTATTATTATTATTATTATTATTATTATTATTATTATTATTATTATTATTATTATTATTATTATTATTATTATTATTATTATTGTTATTATTGTTATTATTATTATTATTATTATTATTTATTATTATTATTATTATTTATTATTATTAATTTTATTATTATTAATAATTTAAAATGGATATCATAAAATATTTTTATCCAACAGTACATACTATTTTAAAATAATTTTCATTCTTTGGATGAGTGATTGATGGATAATGTGAGATTTTAATTTTTTGATGTTCATCAATGTAAATCTTAAAGTTTGTATGCTTATTTGATATTAGATTACCCAATGTTCCACCAACCAAATTAAAATCCTCTAACCAATAAAAAACGGTAATAGATTGATCCTTACCAAATACACATCTAATATTATTCTTTAAAATAGTTTTCTTTAAGTTTTCTACCTGTGACGCCAAAATATCCATTTGTGATGATATACATAAATAATCTGTAATGTTGATTGTTGCATTAGTATGAGTTTTAGTGGGTGATAGTCAACTAAATCATAATATATATTTTTTTCATGATACATTACGAATTATATTATGTAATTCAAATAATGGTTGAGGTGAAGAAATGATACGATTTTGAACTCTATCCAAAACATATTTCATCTTATTATCGTATGCAACCTTGATCGGTCCTTCACCATTTAAATTTCTTTTCGAGTACACAAACAGATTCAATGACAATATTACCCAGTTTGATTTCTCTGATCCTCCATCAATCGTTAAATATGCCTCATATTCATCTTCTACAATAACATGAGCCTTACCATCAGCTAATTAAAAATTATAATAATAATAATAATAATAATAATAATAATAATAATAATAATAATAATAATAATAATAATAATAATAATAATAATAATAATAATAATAATAATAATAATAATAATAATAATAATAATAATAATAATAATAATAATAATAATAATAATAATAAGTTATTACTAGACCAATATTATTTTTATATTTTAGTTTAGATAAAAACAAAAAAAGGCTCACTACATGTACATACAAACAGTAATTGGTTGAAATTCTTTTGGAACATCGCTAGTGAACAATTTATATTTTATGATATCATTTAACCTTTCCAAAGCAGATTCTATTTGATTTGGTTTTAAAGGTGGTGGAGGTATTACCCTCTTTATGTTTGTTGGCATTCTTTGATAGGTACCCGTCGTTAAAACATCGATTGCTGTTGGTACATCATATATTGGTGCTCTTGCATTCACCAAATTAAACTGTGTATTTATTAATAAATCCGCTGCCTCCCTAAGATATGAATCCTCAAGGTTTAATATATCAATTATATTCTAGTATCAATGATTTATGTTAGTTTGATCAATAAACTTTATTTTTATATGATTATGATTATGATTATTATTATTATTATTATTATTATTATTATTATTATTATTATTATTATTATTATTATTATTATTATTATTATTATTATTATTATTATTATTATTATTATTATTATTATTATTATTATTATTATTATTATTATTATTATTATTATTATTATTATTATTATCTGACATCAAATTAATATTAAAGTGAATCCACTCTTCTCTTTGATAATTAAACATACATTTGCTTTTGTAAGAGTTGGTACATGTTCTGACCATTTGATTAAAACCATCAATCTAAGAAATTTCTCTCTAGTGCTATCTAAATAATCAACAATTGCTTTTTTTCTCTCCAAATCATTTGCTTTTGGTAATCCCTCTGTTAATCCCAATAAACTATTGTATGATTGCTCCACTAACCTATGAATAACTAATGACAATGATATATTTTTATTTGGAAGAGGTGTCATTTGTTCTCCATTCATTGGCATCGTTCCATTAGGAAGTTGTTGTTGTTGTTGTTGTTGTTGTTGTTGTTGTTGTTGTTGTTGTTGTGGTTGTTGTTGTGGTTGTTGTTGTGGTTGTGGTTGTTTTTGGTCCATTCTTGGATGAATAAGTGCGATCCTATTCTTTACTATTTCATTAAAAAAAAAAGAAAAAAAACTATCTCTATTCAAATCAAAAACTTTAATTTAAAAACATAAATAATGAAATTGGTTGAATTTTTTTTTTTTTCATTTTTTTTTTTTTCCATCTTTTTTTTTTTTTTTTTTTTTTTTTAAATTCAAAAAACAATAAATTTAATGAAAATATAAAAAAAATATTGTTTATGGTGATTTTATGGTGTGAAGTAAAAAGAAACAAAAAAAAAAACAAAAAAATCTATTTTAATATTATCAAAGGTTTTGTTTTATTAAACAATTAATTATGTGTCATTAAGACATAAAAGGATGCACCTAGCGAATTTTTTTTTTTTTTAAAAAAATTTTTTTTTATAAATTTTTTTTTCATTTTCATTTTCATTTATTTTTTTTTTATTTTTTATTTTTTTTGAGTTTAAATATTTTTTTTTTAATTTTGTGTGGAAATATTATTATTAAAAATGTTAAGAGTTAATAGAATTTCAAGCTTACGTACCCTCGGTCAACGTTTCTTCTCAACTGGTAAGTTTACATATATCAATTGTAAAAACGTATCAATGGGGAGAAAATTTTAAATAAAAAAAGAAAAATATTTTGATCAAAAAAACCACTCATACATAAATTGTCGAGAAATTTCCAAATAGTTTTTCTCATTCTTTTTTTAACAAAAAAAAATAAAATAAATAAGATAACCAAGAAATAGAACAAACACAAATTCTATAATACTAATTTTTTTTATCTCTCTATTACCAAAAAAAAAAAAATTTTGGTTGGGAAAATTATTAAAATTGATTAAATTATAATAAAAAAAACAAAATTATAGAACAACAAGATGTTGTTGTAATTGGTGGTGGACCAGGTGGTTATGTTGCAGGTATTAAGGCAGGTCAATTAGGTATGAAAGTTACGGTTGTTGAGAAAAGAGGTAAATTAGGAGGAACATGTTTGAATGTTGGATGTATTCCATCAAAAGCATTATTGAATGCATCACATCTCTATGAAGAGGCAACCACAAAAATGGCCAACTATGGTGTCAAATGTTCAGGTGTTGAATTGGATTTGGGTACAATGATGAAATACAAAGATAAATCAGTCAGTGGATTAACAGCAGGTATTGAAGGTTTATTCAAAAAGAACAAGGTTAACTATGACAAAGGTCACGGTAAAATCACAGGTCCAAACACTGTTGAGGTCACATTAAACGATGGTTCCGTCAAGACCATTCAAACCAAAAACATTGTTATTGCAACCGGTTCAGAGGTTACCTCTCTCCCAAATGTTGTTATCGATGAGGAGACCATCATCTCATCAACTGGTGCTTTGGCACTCAAAAGTGTTCCAAAGAAAATGATCGTCATTGGTGGTGGTGTCATTGGTTTAGAGTTGGGTTCAGTTTGGAGTCGTTTGGGCTCTGAGACTACTGTCGTCGAGTTTACAAATAGAATCGCAGCAGGTGCAGATGGTGAAGTCGCCAAGAAATTCCAAAAATCCTTAGAGAAACAACATATGAAATTCCACCTCGAAACTAAAGTCACTTCTGTCGTTAAACAGTCAAATGGTAAAGTCCAAGTTACTGTCGAACAAGTTGGTGCTGGTGGCCACTCTGGTACCCTCGAAGCTGATGTTGTCCTCGTCTCTGTTGGTCGTCGTCCAAATACTCAAGGCCTTGGTCTCGATTCTGTTGGTATCCCAACCGACAAGGCTGGTCGTGTTGAAGTTGGCGATCATTTCAACACTAAAGTTTCATCCATCTTTGCCATCGGCGATGCCATTCGTGGTCCAATGCTTGCTCACAAAGCCGAAGAAGAAGGTATTGCCATCATTGAGCAAATTCACAATGGTGGTGGCCATGTCAACTATGGTGCCATCCCATCCATTATCTACACTCACCCAGAAGTTGCTTGGGTCGGTAAAACTGAAGAGGAATTACAAAAAGAAGGCATCCAATACAATATTGGTAGATTCCCATTCGTTGCAAACTCTAGAGCCAAAACAAACGATGATGTCGAAGGTTTCGTCAAATTCCTCGCCGCTAAAGACTCTGATAGAATCCTTGGTGCTCACATCATGGGTACCAACGCTGGCGAGTTAATTGGTGAATGTGTTTTGGCTATGGAATATGGTGCTTCATGTGAAGATATCGCAAGAACTTGCCACGGTCATCCAACCTTATCAGAAGCTGTCAAAGAAGCTGCTATGGCCGCTTACGATAAAGCAATCCATATGTAAATCAATTTTTTTTTAAAAAAGAAAAAAGAAAAAAAAAATATATCTTAAAAAAGAAAAAAATAAAAAAATATTAAAAAAATAAAAAAGAAATAAATTAAACTATTTATCTTATTATTTCTTTTATTAAATAAGATCTTTGGGATTTGTCTTGTTTTTTTTATAATAAATAGAAATCCAAATTAATATTTTGAACAAAATTAATCCTTCAATTTGTGGTAGCTTTGACAATGAAAATCTATATTTTAAAATAAGTAAATGATTACCAATAACAATTGATATGTATTTTTCTCTTTTTTTTTCTAATTTTGAGATGAATTAATAAGATAATTATTTTTAATAAGCTTTGATAGTTGTATAAAAGATTCATAAACATTTATGTTCTCTTTTGGATTCACATCGAAGAATGGAATATTTTTAGAAAAAGCCCATTGTTTGCTTATATAGGGATCAACACGATAATTTGGTTTTTGGGTATAGGTTTCAGGAGTTTCAGAATTATTACATATCAAAACCATATTCTTTTTTGAGAACTCATTTGAATATTTATCAATTTGAGCAATCCAATCATTCAAGAGATCATCAAAACTTTTTTGACTATGACATCCATATACTAACATAAATCCATGTGCTCCTTTGAAAAGGAAGTTCTTTTTATCATCTGATTTTTCTGTTAAATATCTATTGAACGGCCATATTTGAAGTTTAATCTCTTCATCATCAATTCTTACCATTTTAATTTCAAACTCTACACCTACCTGACTTTCAGGTAATGGTGAATACTCTCCGTATGTGAACCTCCTTAATATTGATTTTATACCACATTCATAGTCATTACCAATAATAACTATTCTATAAATACTATCCTGTTCTAAATTTTTATTTTTCATTTTTTTTGAATGCTCTTTGTAAGTGGTATTTTTCTTTAAAAAAAAATATAAAGAAAAAAAAACATAAAAAAAGAAATTGCCCAAAAAAAAAAAAAAAATAATAAAAAAAAGATATTTTCTATCAATAATTAAAAAAGAAATCATTTTTTAATTTTTTAATTTATTTTTGTATGAAATATTTCTGGTAAATTCTTTTATTTTGTTTTTATATTTGAGATTTCAAATGTAGCTTGAGTTTTACCTTGGTTGATGTAGCCAAATGTTATGTTTTGATCAGTTGACAAACCATTTTGAATCAAATAGGATGGAAAGTGGTAAACCTTTTCAGACACTTTTTCCAAATTCCAAAAATCACTTGGCTTTGAACAAAAGAAATTACTTGTTGCAGTTACAGTTAAGTCAGTTATGGTTGCATTCCAATTGTTTATCAAAATTACCTCCCAGACTGAATAGGTGACATTTTTATCTTCCCAGGTTGATGTATGATTTTGTGACATGGTAATTTGATCACTGAAAGCACCAATTGAAAGGAAAGCAAAGATACAAGAAATTATGAGGATAGCTTTAATCATCTTAGAGTTTTTTAGTTAAAATATTCTTTAAAATATATTTTTTTGAATTATTTAATGTATAAAAAAATTAAAAAAATACTTGTTTAAATAGTTTATTTTTTTCATTTTTATTATTTTAATTTTTTTTTTATTATAACAAAATTAACTTAATCGATCATTATTACTAAAAACCAAGAAATTATGATAACCAGAGTTTTTGTAAACTATAAATGTGATTTTTATTTACTCAAGATGATTCAAATATTATCAACTTTTTTTTTACATTATTTTTTTAAAATGGGGGGTTATCTCTATAAAGTAATAGAATACAAAAGTAATTAAAAATAAAAATTAGATTTAACACAAACTTTTTTTATTTTTTTTTACAAATTTTTTAATTATTTTAATTTTTTAATTTTTTTATTTTTTTATTTTTAATTGTAATAAATATATGGGATGTTGGTATATATATGATAGTTTATTATTGAAGAATTATATATATATATATATAATATTAAATATATATATGAGTTTTTTTTTTTTTAATAAAAATTTTTTACAAAGATTATTTTGATTGCCATTCCCAAACTTTAATTGAGCCATCAAAAGCTGCAGAGATGATTTGATTATTAAAAACCAATAAACATTTTACACCTAAAGAATGAGATTTTGGGATGGTATAAACGCATTCAAGTGTATCGAGATCCCAAACCTTGATTGAGTTATCCTCAGAGCCACTGTATAGATAACGATCTTTGACGACACAACTTGAGACCGAGTTCCAATGACCTTTAAGAGTATCAATACAACTGAAATTTGAGAGATCCCAAATTTTGATGGCATTATCTTTTGAAGTTGAGAACAGATAACTCGAGGTGCAATTAAGAGAAAGCACCCAATCCTCGTGGCCTTGCATATTGAAAAGCATACTAAAGGTTTCGGTATCCCAAACGTAAATGATTTGATCATTGCCACCACTGAAAAGGTAACGGCCGCTTAATGCCAAGGTTTTAATGTACTTGGTATGAACGCCTTCCAAGGATTTAATTTCTTTAAAGGTTGACAAGTCCCAAACTTTGATGGTTTTATCATAGCTGCAACTAAAGAGATATTTTTCATTTGCAACGACACAATTGACCTCACCAGTGTGACCTATTAATGTCTCTATACATTTGGTGTTTCCACTACGAATGATATGAACCTTGATGGTATTATCGGGCGATGAGGTGAAAATATAATTACTATTGCAAGCGATGCTTTCAATTGATTTTCTATGACCGTTGACGGTGTGCAAACATTTCCAATTATCATTGACATCGAATACTCTATAGGTACCATCACCATAACCGGCACATAAAAGTTTTTGATTGTCAAAGAATGCCACAGAGTTTACACGTTCACGGAAGCTTTGAATAGTACCAACACACTTTAGGTCTTTCTTTGAGAATTCAGCCTTTGGGAGTTGTTTTGCTCCCACTTTAATGGTATTATCGGATGGTGTGAGCTCTGATACGATATCAGGCATAACCATGGTACCTTGTTGAAGTTGTTTCTTATTATTTCCCGAGAGTACACCACCCAATTTAACATCCAATTCCAATAGGGCACAAACTGCATTACATTTGTGGGTGGTGATAAATTTATTGATACCCGCTTTACCAAGATTACCAAGACCAAAACCTTTGCCATCTGGTGTATGAATTTGAGGATCGGTGTAGAGATCGTCCACACCTTGAATGTCGACAACGATCATTTGTTTGTTGGAGAGTTCATAGGTGAAATGAGAGAATGCTTGTGGAGTTGAACGATTGGTTAAAACTGCACCATAGTTTGAATTGTTCTTTTTGAATTCACCAACCAACAATGGTTCAATAGAACAAAGAATTGGTGAACCATTTGAAGAGGGTGATCTATCGATTAATTCCACCACCCATGACATGAGGAATTCGATTTTCTTTGGTGGTTTCTTTTGATTGAATTTATGACCACAATCTCTACAGACCATTTGCATCTTAACGTCCTCAAAGTATAACTCTCTGCTGGCTTGTTGTTCGGCTTCTTTCTTGTAGAGTTTTAAAACGAATTTGGTTCCATTCTTCAATTGAGTCATTGCCTCATTATTCCTAGAGATTGGTGAAATCATTTCAATTGGTGGGAATTGTTTGGTGGTGCCCAATGGATAGTTTTCATCGGTACCAACACCCAACGACACTGTATGATAAGCTTCTCTTAGGGCACCTTCTGCAAATGGTTTCCTTTCAACCTTTAGTTTAATTGAAAGTCTAATCCATTTGTTTATGATTGGATCATACTCCCAGAGGATACCAGTTTCACCGGTTTCCAATGAAATGTTTACACCATTGCCACTGCTTGAGAGAAGATCTTGAATCTTTGGTGATGATTGTTGTGAGGTGATTGGTGGCGAATTTAATATGACCGATGAACGTTTTGTTGTAATTGGTGATTTTGGTATTGAGCTGATTGGTGAGATTGAGGCCTCTTCACGTAAAGCACGTTCAACTTGTTCATTACCCTCTTGAATTTCTGCTTCAATTTTCTTTTGATTTTGTTCTAAACGTTTGATAGATTCTTGAAGTTTCAAACGTTCACTCTCACGTTCGCGCTCTCTATCAACAAATTCATTGTATTTCTTGAGATTGTTTTGCATTAACAAAAGGAGCGAATCACTCTTTTTCAAATCATCCTCAACTTGTTTGATCTTGTTGTCTTGTTTATCGAATTGAACCTTACAATCTTTTTCAAGGCCTTCTATTTCATTAAGATTGTCTTTGACAGAACGTTCAATCTTTGAAAGTTCGGATTTGGTATTATCGATCTCTTCACGAATTTTCTTTTGAAGTTTCTCTTCGACCTTTTTAACTTCCTCCATGATCTCATTCTTGTTGATGTTGTTCGCTGCCACAGAGGATGGAATGAAATGTGAAGAGGAGGAAGGTCTACCAGAGGTTCCATTGAGTCCTGCCATTAGATTTCCACTACTTGTACTCTCCAATTTCAATTTTCTGACCTCTGAAGAGGTGTCCAATTGCTGGGTTTCAATGATCTTAATCTTATCCTTTAAGGATTCGATCTTTGAATCAAAGAGGAGTTGATTTTGTTCTGATTTCTTTTTCTCTTTCTCTTCTACCTTTTTTATGATGGAACCTTCTAATGTGTAACTGATGGAATCGGTTTTCTTTCCAATTGAATCATCGATCGTAGAAACCAACTGACGTTTATCTATTTTCTCACCGACTTCACTTTCTATTCTCTTTAGTTTATTATCGAGATTGCCTGTTGAACGTTCTAATTTTTGAGTTAACTCATCAGATAACTCTGATAATTCTTTTTTCATTTTAACTGAGAGTTGTTGTAACTCTTGTTGTAACTCTTGTTTTCCATTAGCAGACATCGATGAGATATTTGCGCCATCAAAAGATTCATCACCACCACCACCCTTTACCAAAGGTGATGAGGTTAGTTTTTTCTCTTGAATCTGTTGAGTGATTAATCTTTTGGCCAATTGTTGTTGTTGCTGTTCGACCTTTTTAGCAAAGGTCATACATTTCTCAATACCTTCGTCCAATTTCGTTTGAACATTACTACCCAAACTGTCTGTATGATTACGTACGACCTTCATTGTTTTTTCCAATTGGTCCTCCATCTGTTCTGTGAAATGTGCCATCAATTGTGTGTGTAAATCGAATTGGTGATCAAATTTCTCCACCACCAATTGTAAATGAAACTGTGCGTCATCCTTTAAGTGATTATCAAACTCTGCCTTTGAAACTAAAAAGCTACTACATCCAAACTTTTTGAATGGACATTGACGTGATACAAAGTTGGGTGAGTTTGGTGTAATCAATGGTGATTGCAAAGTTCCACTCAATGGAACTGATTGTGGACTACTATTAACATTTATTGGTGGTATACCTGTTATACTCTCTTTTCTTTTCTTTATATTAAACATAATTTCTTCAATGGTTTTTTTAGGTTTATTATTTATATCAATAGTATTAGTAACTAATAAATCTTCAATTGTTTGTGTTTTTTTTGATGTTATTGAAGAAGAAGATGATGATGATGAAGATGATGATGATAATAATGAGTTGTCGAATGTTTTAGTCTCTTCAACTTTCTCTGTTGAGACTGGTGATGCTGTTGTGGAGACAGATGTTGTTTTTGATTTTCTAGATGTGAACACCCAATAAATTACAAAACAAATAAATGGTACAATAACAAAATAATAGATATTTTGTAATATAGGGTTTTCAATACTAATCATTAAAAGATAGTATATGCAAGAAAAAAAATTTTTAAAAAAAATAAAAAAAAGAAAAAAAAGAAAAAAATATAAAAATAATTAAAAATTAAATTATATGGGGTTGATAATAAATTTATGTATTTTTTTACTATTAATTGAATCCAAATACACACACAAATTAATAAAAAATAAGTGATTTAATGGGGTTGATAAAAATAATTATATGAAAAAAAAAAATAAAATAAAAATAAAAAAAATAAAAATAAAAAAAAAAAAAAAAAAAAAATGGAAAAAAATAAAATAAAAAAAATAATAATTAAAAAAAAAAAAGACTGGTGTTGTTTAATCAAATGTTATTTTTAGTTGACAAGAGATTTAAAAAATTATTTTTATTGTTCTAAGAAAAAAGAAAAAAACCTACCTACTTTATTGATGTATAAAAAAAAAAAAAAAAAAAAAAAAAAAAAAAAAAAAGAAAAAAAGTGTATATGTGATTTCTTTTCTTTTTTTATTTTTATTTTATAATGTTACAAATACAGTTGTTACTATTATTACAGAGCTTTTTTATGTACAAATATATAAATTTGGCTATTACAAAATTTTTTTTTTATAAAATAGTACTGACAACCTTGGCCGTTTTTAAAAAAAAAATTTGAAAAAAAACAAAAAAAAAAAAAAAAAAAAAAAAAAAAAAATAAAATTAAAAAAAAATTGAGATGAAATGATAGGAGCCGATGGCATCGGGTGACAGATTTAGTTTTTTTTTTCAACAATTTTTATTTAGATTTTGCATATGTCTTTTTTTGTTTTCATTTTTTTATTAAACACTTTTTATGATAATAATTAATAATATGATAGTTACCCAATTTACAAAAGCTTCGCCTATTAATTCATCATTGAAAGGATTTGCATTTAATTTTGAAAATGTTTCTAAGACTAAATCACAATAAGATGTGACCATTAATAAAACAAATATTAAATATTCGTTAATTATTATTATTATTATTATTATTATTATTATTATTATTATTATTATTATTATTATTATTATTATTATTATTATTATTATTATTATTATTATTATTATTATTATTATTATTATTATTATTATTATTATTATTATTATTATTATTATTATTATTATTATTATTATTATTATTATTATTATTATTATTATTATTATTATTATTGTTATTATTTTTATGATGTTGTTGTCGTTTATAAAAAATACTATCTTCACTTATCATTGATAAAGGGGAGATATCAAACACAGCAGGTTTAGCATATTTGATGAGTGATTTATATTGTTCTATCATAAAATTTCTGCATCCTTTGGTACAACCACAGTAAAGAGCTGTCACTTCTAGTCTAACCAAACCGGTGAGCTTATCCGAATTACACGATTGTGGGTAGTTTGTAACCATCACATGGTTCTGTTTCATTTAGATTCATTTAAAAAAACGTTGAAAGTGTTGCTGTGTTACTATAAATAAAAAATAAAAATAAAAAATAAAAATAAAAATTAATGCAACAACCTAATAGAGTTAGTTTTATTTTATCTTTGAGCATTTGTAAAGGAAAAAATATTTTTGATTCACCAAACGCTCAAGTGATATTATATATAAATTTGGGATTAAAACTCAAAATTATTATAATTTTAAATTATAATTATTTCCTTTTTTTTTATTTTTTTTTATTAATTAGATTTTATCTTTTAATTTTTACCATATGTTCATGATTATCAGCATCATTTTCATTACATTGTTCGATGTTATTATTTGATTTAATGTTTGACATCATTGAGAAGAAGAAATCATCGGTTAGATAGCTGTCGTCGTTACAGTATTTGTTAAATTCATTACCACTATAAACTCCAATCGATGTGATATTGTTTTTATTATTATTATTATTATTATTATTATTATTATTATTATTTACAGTGGAGTTGATGATCTTGATGATGTCAGGATCCTTTTCAAAATCGTCCATATACTGATCTATGTATTGATCGAGTTCATATTCATCATCGCCATCATTGTAGC
Organism: Dictyostelium firmibasis; assembly: GCA_036169595.1. Taxonomy (NCBI): domain Eukaryota; phylum Evosea; class Eumycetozoa; order Dictyosteliales; family Dictyosteliaceae; genus Dictyostelium; species Dictyostelium firmibasis. Next base: position 4,896,461 of record CM069765.1, on the reverse strand, counting down.
CATAGTCATGTTGGTGTTGTTTATCATTGTTAACATCGAACCCGATGATTGCCGATTTATCATTGTATTCTTGGGGTTTTTGAAATTCGCCCATTTCAATCGGAGCGATATCAAAGTCTTCATCATATTGCTCTTCATCACCCAAACCATCGTAGTTATCGTTTTTACCTTTTCCTTTAGTTTTATGTTTTTTATAAATATTTGTACCCTTGATAGATTTAATGGTCTCTTCAATCATATCAGTCTGTTTAATTGAATGTGCCACATTATTAAATATTGATCCTACCTTATGGAAATTTTTCTCCAATAATGGGGCAGAGTTTAATGTCATAACCCTATATAATTCATATGGGTACGCATAAAAATGTAATATCGCACAAAATAACATCTCTATTAAAATTAAACAATTCTATATTATTGAAATAATTTACCATTAATATCTTTTTTTTTTTTTATTTTTCCACTTACACAAATAAATACAAGAAGTTCATCACTATTAAATTCTTTAGACTCTGGAATCCAACCAAAATAATCGAGAGCAATTAACGCCATATATTGCCAAAAAATGAGTCCGATTAAAATTTTGATTGATAAAAACTTTAGAACTGGTTTAAATGGTGATACTTCATCATGTGATATCTTTGATTATTTTTTGAAAAATTTTTAATTAATAAAAAAAGTATGAAAAAAAACAAAAAAAAAAGAGTAAATACCTTCAAAAATAACATTACAAAATATAAGGCTAAACCTACTGAAACAAAAGTGATTGTCATATTATAGGGATATAAAGTATTAAATTCCATGAAACTAGTTCCTTGTTTGTCGTAAACAGTTAAAATAATAACTAAAATTGCCATTAATGGTTTTATAATAACATATTGTAAAATAAATATTCTACTTATTTGTAAAAATTTTCTATAGTAATAATTGATCATTAATATTTTTTTTTTTTTTTTTTTTTTTTTTTTTTTTTTTTTTTTTTCAAAAAAAAGAAATCATACTCGTTTGGTTTATATAAATATTCTATTTGTTTGAATGGACTCAATGATACAGGTTCATGTGCAATAAAATGTGTTACTAAATTACTATCACCTCCACCATAACTAATTAATAGGGCAAAAAAACTATAAATTACATAAGATTCATAACTAATTATAGTTGTTTTTAAGTGAAATATATGAGAAAAACAAATTAATATATTAGAGTTAAATTGAATTTAAATATTAACATACCAATCTCTTGCTAAAGCAAAGTAAATTTCGTATTGATGAAAAATGATTGAAAGAATTGTGAATATACTATAAATAGGTATCATAAATATGATTCTAACGATGTAACGTTGATGATCTGGTTGGCAATAATATTTAAAGTGTTTATAAATGAGGTGTGATGTCATTATAACTGTCACAACACACAAAATGAGACCTATTACAATCGCTGCATGATAAAATGTAACATTTTCTTTTAAAAAATCTTTCCACACAAATGTCATTTACATAAATTTTTATATATATGATTTTTTTTTTTTTTTCTGTCTTTATTTTTTTTTTTTTTTTTTATTTCTCTCTTATAAAATTAAAAAAAGTTTAATTAAAAAAAATGAAAAAAAAAAAAATAAGAGACGATATAAATTGTATAAAAATATGTTGGCTGTGTTTTAATTAAAAATCATTTATAAATTTTTTTTTTTTTTTTTTTTTTTTTTTTTTTTTTTTGTGTTTGCACTGGTTACACAGGTTATATTTTAAACAAGAAATCAATAAAAAAAAAAAAAAAAAAATGAAAAAAATTTCATTTTTTTTTATTTTTTTTAATTTTTTATTATTTTTTTAACAGATTACAAGTCGTTTAATATTAATACAACCAAATTAATAAAAAATGAAAAACAACAACAATTAATTGGGAACTTGGAACCTTATAAGCTTCTAGTACGATTATAAATCGATAACATAAAAATATAAGTAAATGTTTTGGAAAGATAAATCATTATTATAATAATTTGGTTTTTAATTTTTTTTTCTTTATTTAATTTTTTGTTTATTTTTTTATAATTTTTTTATTTTTTTTGTTTAAAAACTAAGACTTTAATTTAAGATAAATTCAAACAAATCATTAAAACCCAAATCATTTAAATAATTGATATATTGCACTCTATTATCACTATTGGAAACTAATTGGAATAATTCATAAAAATTGTAAAAGGCTATTGAATTCACAATAGAAAAGGTTTGATACTCTTCTACCCTATTGTTGAAAGTTTGTTGGTCTTGATTCTGATTGAAAAAATGATTATTATAATTATTAATGATTGAGTTTTTATGGTCAATTTCAGGTAATTTTAAATTCTTTAAAACGGCCAAAAAAAAGTTTGAGAATTGAAATAGACTTTGTTGTTGAGATTTTAAATCTGGAGTTTTTTTAAAAAATAGTTCCCTTATGGGTAAGTTATGATTAATTTTTGTCAGAGTTGGTGCAGTAGAATAATCTTGTCGAAAATTAAGTAATACGTTAGCCATTCTATTGGTAGGTATAGAGTGAGTTGAAAGGAATATAAGTCTTTGACAAATATTAACTGGTGGTGGTATTGCAAATGGTAATTGAAATTTTGTTGCAATCATTGAACAACTATTAAAGAATTGAATGACCCAATGTTGGGTCAAAGGATGATCATTAGTGTGAATTAATGCGATGGTAGCTAATGAATTAAAATAATTTATAAAGTGGATGATGGTTGGATAGTATTGAACATTTAAAGTTTTTTTAGTGAATAGAGGTCTCTTGTGAACATGACGACTCCAACATTTAATCCAATCGCTTGATAGCCAATGCAATAGTAGATAATTGAAACATTCCAATAGATCCATTTGAAATTGAAAATCTTTAAATTCAAATAAACAATGTAGAGGTCTTAAGAAATGTTTGAATAGATGAGAAAAAGAACACATATTGATCCTTGAGAATAATTTTAAAATCTCCTTACGATTTCCATCGCCTTTCCAAACACGAAAAAAACTAACCAAAAAATTATCAATCTCTGGAAAACTCTCTAATGTAAAATCTGATAATTTCACTAAAGCCTTCAATAATCCATCCAAAGAGACCAAAGACCCTTTATCTTTGGTACTCTTTGAATGAAAAGTTAACAGAGGAAGACTATTTGAAACCCAGTTCCTCAATCTTTCAATGTTTATATTACTGAAAGTTGATAATGATAAATAATGTAGAGAGTATTGATTGTTTTTAGTGGATGAGCTAACGATAGTATCACCTATCAATTCTGGGAATATTATTTTATCTAGTTTGCTTGAAAAATCATCTATACCATTAAATTCACCATTACTGTAATAGATTATTGGTTTCAAAGTGTTTGAACCGTTCAATAACCTTTCATAGACCTCTAAAATGGGTTTGAGGTGATAGAATTTCGTTTGGGGACAACATTGTTTTAACCATTTAAATCTATAGGCCAAACAATCTATTCTCTTTGTGATTTTACATAAAATTTTTACCACTGATTTACCAATGGTTAGGTATTCTAACAATTTAAAAAATAATTGATATTGAGAAGAGAGAACACTATCATTTAAAATATCAACCCACCTACTAATCCATTCACCAGATTTAATTATATAAAGCTCGAGATTTACATCTACATTCATTGATGAGATTAATTGAAAAAGTGAATAATCATCTATTCCCTGCTTCAATTTCATGTTATCCAATATTTTATATTTTGTTCTATTAGGTACATAGTCTGAACTAACCATTAATATCTTAAATAATAGTTTCGCTTGTCTCCTATCTACACTATTCTTATTAATGTAGGTGATAATGTTCTTTATTGATTTCTCATAGACATCTTCATAAGTATATTCAAGTAAATTCTCTTGTTTTTTAATATTTACTTTTTGTCTTTTACTTCTTTTATTTGAATTTTTATCTTCATTAATTTTTTTTTTTATATCTAAATAATAATAATAATAATAATAATAATAATAATAATAATAATAATAATAATAATAATAATAATAATAATAATAATAATAATAATAATAATAATAATAATAATAATAATAATAATAATAATAATAATAATAATAATAATAATAATAATAATAATAATAATAATAATAATAATAATAATAATAATAATAATAATAATAATAATAATAATAATAATAATAATAATAATAATAATAATAATAATAATACCTCAAAATTAATATAAAGTCTTTAAAATAGTACTAATAATAATAATTATAATAAAATAATAATAATAATAATAATAATAATAATAATAATAATAATAATAATAATAATAATAATAATAATAATAATAATAATAATAATAATAATAATAATAATAATAATAATAATAATAATAATAATAATAATAATAATAATAATAATAATAATAATAATAATAATTATAATTATAATTACAATTAAATACAATTTTCAACGAATCCTCAAAATCTTTATTATCAATAGTTAAAATTATCCTATTTGGTGATGAGTTCCTTTCAATAGTTTTTTTTGTTATCGATTCTGAAAGTTTAAATGATTCAATATCTTTGTTTTCTTGATTTCCTTTCATTTTAAAAACAAAATGAAAAAAATGAAAAAAAAAAAAAAAAAAAAAAAAAGATTTATTTTTTAAATTTTTTTTAAAAAAAAAATTATTTATTTAATTTTTATTTACTTTTTAAATACTTTCCTTTATGGAATTTCAAAGTGATAAGGTCACCAATCTCATCAATTTGACGAAGTGCCCAATCAAGATCTTCTATTGTGTGGGAGGCTGATATGCAGAAACGAGTACGTGGTTCGGTGAGAGGTGTAGCAGGATAACCAACGACAACAACGGCAATATGTTTCTCTAGACAAAGACGAGAGAAAGCTGATAATTTTGCAGGATTAAATAACATCAATGGGATGACTGGAGAATCTTTGTTACCCAAGATAACGAAACCCATTTCACGAATTTTCTCTCTAAAGTAATTTGAATTGTCATGTAGTTGTTTGAGTTTTTTAGCACCTGTATCGGTACCATCCTCGCCCATGATCACACGTAAAGCCTCCAATGCCTGTACGGCGCAAACTGGACTCATACTATTTGCGTAGACTTGAGAGAAAGAGGATTGACGAAGATGGTCGATCAAAGATTTATCACCGGCGACATATCCACCGATGGCACCAAATGATTTGGTGTAGGTACCCATGAGGATATCGACCTCCTTTGGATCGATACCGTAGTAGTCGATGATACCACGACCAGTTTTACCAAGGGCACCAATTGAATGAGCCTCATCGATGTAAAGATAACATTTGTATTTCTTTTTGATGGCAAGAATCTCTGGGAGGTTTGCAACCTCACCCTCCATCGAGTAGATACCTTCGATGATGATTAAAATCATGGTCCATGGACGATGAGTACGTGGTTGACCTTGAATGATCGACTCTCTAATGACCTCTTCCAAATGTTTAGAATCATTATGACGAAATACTTTGACCTTACAACCTGTATTCTTACAACCAGTGGCTAACGATGCATGATTTAATGAATCACTAATGATTAAACCACCCTTACCAATCAATGCTGGCAATGTACCAGAGTTGGTTGCAAATCCCATTTCAAATACCATTGCGTCCTCCTTTCCAACGAAACGAGCTGTCAAATCCTCCAAATCTCTTTGTGGTCCACTTAATCCTACCTCTGCACTTGTGCTGCCAGTGTAAACACCATACTTGTAGATACTATCGATCACTTTGTCCGCCACTGGTCCTTCGTTTTGTGCAAATCCTAAATAATTATAACTACCTAAATTCAAACATTTGATCGTCTTTCCTCCTGTTAACTCTAAACGTTGGGAATAATGTTTACTGGCTCTTGGCATAACATCGATCCATGCTCCTGCTATGCTATTGATTGGTCTATCCCACGCATCCTTAATTCTACCATACATACGTCTTTGATAAAAATACTCGAATTCTACAAATAATGGTGCATATCCCTTTTTTTAAAATATATATATTAATAAAAGAGGAAATAATAAATTGGAAATTTTTTTAAAAAAAAAACTATACCTCTGGTGTATGTAAATATCTTTCACCCTTTAATTTACCAATAAACTCTGCCAATTTACCATTAAAAATGATAAACGCATATGCTATATATAAAAATAGAATTGGTAAATAACCAACATCATCTACATTTTCGACATCTTCTTTATCTTCCATTGTATTTTGAAATAAATTTTGGGGTTTATAGTCTTTTTTTTTTTTTTTTTTTTTTTTTTTTTTAAAAAAATAATTATTAATTTTCTATTATTACAATTATTATATTATTATTTCATTAATCTATTTGAAAAAATAAATATCATAATATTATTTGTAAAAGATTGGTGGGTATGATAATTAATAATAAAAAAAAAAAAAATAAAAAATAAAAAATAAAAAAATAAAAAATAAAAAAAATAAAATAAAAAAATATAAAAAAATTTTAAAAAAAAATTTTTTAAAAAAAAAATAATGGCGCAGCTTTGTTTTCTTTACTCTGGCGAATGTTTTTGTTAAAAAAAATAAAATTAAAAAAAATAAAAAAGAAATCATAACCGTTACAAATGTTAAGACAATTGTAAAAAAAAATCTTAAATGGGCGAATCTAAAATCCATTGAAAAACTTCACTTTAAAAGAAATAAGACTCTTTATTTTTTCTTTATTTTGTTTTATTTTTTTATTTTTTTTTTTTTTTTTTTTTTTTTTTAAAAAGCGAGAATTAAAAAAAAAAAAAAAAAAAAAAAGAAACTTGGCATCTAATAACAATGATTATATGGCATGAAAATACAAACAAATCAACAACACCCAAAATTATTAATGAATATTAATTTTGTAAACTTAAACCCAATTTCTATCAATAATACTCATAAAATTTACTGACAATTTTTTTTTTTTTTTTATTTTTATTTTTAATTTTTTTTTATTTTTATTTTTTTTTTTATTTTTTTTTCTAATTCACACACTAAAATTAAATTTAATTTTAAAAAAAAACAATAAATAGTCAATTGATAATGAAAAGCCAATAAAGAAAAAATAATAAATAAAAATTGAATAAAAATTTAAACAAATACTGAAGAACATTTTAAAGCAATAATATACAAATAAATATCAAAAAAAAAAAAAAAAAAAAAAAAAAAAAAAATGGCAGTTTCAAAGAGATCCTTCATATACAGTATGTTTAAATTTGAAATTACGATATCACTTTCATAAGTGGCAATTGAGCAAATAAAAATAATAAAAATAATAATAATAATAATAATAATAATAATAATAATAATAATAATAATAATAATAATAATAATAATAATAATAATAATAATAATAATAATAATAATAATAATAATAATAATAATAATAATAATAATAACAACAATAATAATACAATATTGAAAATGAAATTACTATATTAACAATAAAAATAAATATATTTATAGCGGTTGGAGCGGTTTTAATTATAGTTTTAATATTTCAAATGAATTATTTTTTTAGAATTGATTCAAAATTAACAGAAAGAGATATAAAGAATTCGATCAATAGAGGAGGAAACGGTGGAGAAGGTGGAGGAGGGAAAAATATGGTGGGAGAGGAGATAGATCCAACTATATTTGTATCATTAGCAGCCTATAGGGATGTATTTTGTTCGGATACAATAAATTATATATTTAATCATGCCAATAGACCAGAGAAAGTATTCATTGGTATAGTGGATCAAGGATCGGAGTTATTGGAAAATGACCCTGATCATGAAAACCAAGATCCATCATTCCCAAATTCATATTGTTTTAGGGGATTAACAGTATCACCAGAGTTAATACAATCTAATATAAGAAGGAAGGCATTGACAGTGGCAGAATCAAAGGGGCCAACATTGGCACGTTATTATGCCACCACACTCTACAACAATGAGACTTATTTCATGCAAGTCGATAGCCATCTACGTTTTATCAAGGGCTGGGATTCGTTGATTATCAATGACCTTTGGCTAACGAAATCATTCTCACCCATTGGTCTTTATGGTATACCACGTACGGTTTTAACTCATTATCCAATGGCCTACAGTCTTGAGGATAGTGGTTTACCAGTTATCGATCAAACAGGTGTACCAAGATTATGTAAAGGCGAATTTAATTCACGTGGTATCATCACTTTCAATTCATTTATCCTAAAAGCTACCACTAAACCCGCCGAATGTCCCTACATCGCCGCTGGCTTCTTTTTCACCACAGGTGAAGCAATCAAATTAGTGCCATTTGACCCTCACCTCTCCAATCTATTCGAGGGCGAAGAGATTCTATACAGCGTTAGAATGTATGCAGCTGGCTTTAGATTCTATGCTCCAACTCTCAATGTTTGTTTTCATTATTATTCTCGTCCAAAATCACCAAAATTCTGGGAAGATAATAAACAATACTATTTGGATATGCAAAAATCAGTTGAACGTTTGAAATATATCTTACATTGGCCTTTGGACAAAGTACCTGACCTTTCTGAACCACAATTCGAAGATGTCGATAAATACAGCATTCATAATACAACCATCTTAAGTGAATATTATCAACGTTGGAAAATTGATGTTGAAAAAAAAAAAGTACATTGGCATCAATTTTGTGATCAAACACCTCCACCACAAGAATAATAAATAAATGTATAATATATAATACATATACAAAATATAATTATAAAAAAATAATAAAAAATAAAAAATAAAAAACCAATTAGTTGTTTGTTGATGAATTAATAACAATCAACATTATTCAGTTTTTGGAATTCACTCTTTATTTCCCAAACTTTTACAAATGAGAGCCACATTACCATTGTTTTTAACAATATTATTGTTGACCCTATTTTATTGGAAAGGATTTCCTTAAAAAATCAAGTTGGGAAAATGGTTTTATAACACAGAACAATCAATAATTTTGAATTATAATTCATCATTCAATTTGTAACAAAAAAAAAAAAATAAAAATAAAAATAAATAAACAAAAATGATGCAAAAAAAAAAAAAAAAAAAAAAGATAAAATTAAAACTTTAATCCTGGGATTTTTTTTTTTTTTTTTTTTTTTTTATATTTTTTTTTTTTTTTTTTTTTTTTTTTTTTTTTTTTTTTTTGCAAATTTTCAGTGTCAAAAGAGACAAAATAATAATAGTCTAAATTATTTATTTACGTCACCCATTAAGATTGTTTCTGTTTCTTTTTTTTTTTTTTATATAATTTTATTAATATAGAGGGTTTTTCTTTCAATAAAAAAAACAAAACGAAAACGATAACAATTTTAGACTTTAAATAAAATAAAATAAAATAAAAAAAATAAAAATAGGAAAAAAATAAATAAATAGAAAAAAAAAAAAAAAAGGATTAAAAATAAAAATAAAATTGAATATATATATTTATAAAAAAAAAAAAATTTTAAAAAAAATCTATGGGAGATGATATAGATGAATATTTTTCAAGAAGATATGGAAATAATAATAGTTTAGTGAGTGGTGGTATGGATACAGGATTTAGTGAACATCGAACGATCGAAAACTATAACTATACGATCAACGAGGAGGTAGTCAGTGGTAGTGGTGATGGAGCCAATGATGATGATGAACAATTATTGTTACCGAATCAAAGGGAAGGAGAGAATACATCATTTAAGGTATACAAAACTCGTTGGTGGATTTTATTTGTATTTATGTTGTTATCATTGAATCAATGTAACTTTTGGATTACATTTGGAACGGTGGCACCAATGGCCAGTAGTTTCTATGATACATCGATATCCAATATCAATTGGTTAAGTGCAATTGGACCTTTGGTTTTTGTACCATTGTCGATGATATTCAGTTGGACTATCGGTAGATATGGTATAAGAAAGAATGTTATTATAGCAGGATTTTTAGTTGCAGCAGGTGGGATTATAAGGTGTATACCTATGGGTGGTGATAAAACTTTTTTCCTAATCGTTATTGGTCAAGTTTTAAATGCAGCAGCTGGTCCAATCGTTATGATCCTTCCAACCAAACTATCGGCAGTTTGGTTTGCACCACAGGAACGTACACTCTCCACCGCCATCGCAACACTCTCTAATTTCATTGGCTCAGCAATTGGTTTCCTTTTGGCATTGTTTTGTACCGACGATAGAAATCTAAAAATTCTACTCTATGGTGAAGCGGGTTTTGCTGTCATTTTATTGTCTGTAATTTTAATTTACTTTCCAGAGAAACCAAAGACTCCACCATCGGCTACTTCTTTCTTCTCTGATATTCAATCGAGCAATAAGAAACTAATCGACTCAAGTGTAGTCTATAGAGAACAAAAGACACTCTTTGAAAGTTGGCGTGATCTAATCGTTCAATCTGCAGAGTTTTTAACCGAACCAAGTGCAGCACTACTTAGTATTGCCTGTGCTCTATGCTCGGGAACATATGGCGGTTGGGGTGCTGTTTACGTAGAGATCGTAGGTGATATCTACACCCAAACACAAGCTAAATGGTTAGGTTTCTTTGGTATTATTGCTGGTATGGTCGGTGGTTTACTATTGGGTGCATTACACGATCGTATTCATAATTTCAAAAAGTTACTCTTGGTCATTTTCGCTTTAAATACCGCTGTGTTTGCTTTGTTTTCTTTGTTGGTAGATCATAAACTTTTACCTGATTGGTATTGGTTATGCCAATTATTAAATGTGGCCGGTGGTTTCCTTATCAATAGCTTCTATCCAATAATATATGAAGCTAGCGTCGAATGTTCTTATCCTGTCCCAGAGTCGGTTGGAACAGCTATCATCTCCATCTTTATCAATGTAATAACATTTGCCTCCATTATGGTCGGCTCAATCGTACCTGCCAATTACCTCAATTGGGTTTTAGTAGGTGCTTCCGCCATCTCCTTTTTCTTAATTTGTTTTGTAAAAGAAGAATATAAAAGAAGTAAAAATGATAATTTGGCTGGCTTCGAATCTTCAACCCCCCAAATTATTCCTGGCACTGATTAATTTTTTAAAAAAAAAAAACAATCAAAAATCAAGACGATTTAAAATTAATTTAAATTAAATTAAATGTTAGTTGTTTAACGTTAAAAAAAAAAAAAAAGGATCTATCTTATTCTTTTTTTTTATTTATTTTGGATTGAAAAAATGTAATAAAAAATAATAAAAAATTATTTTTATTAGAATTTGAAGTTCGGGTGTTGATTTTAAAAATATCCAAGGATTTGAAATGAAATATTATGTTGTCATATTTGAATTTCCAACATCAAACTAATAGGTCACCTTTTTTTTTTTTTTGAAAAAAAAAATTAATTTGTCATCATTATTTTGAATGGATTTGTAATGATTTGTTGGTGTGAAAAAAAAAGAAAAAAATAAAAAAAAAAAATTTTCTTTCTCGAAATCAAAAAAAAAAAGTCAAATTATAGGAAAATTATTAAAATAATAAAAACAATGGCAACAAATAGAAAAATTTTAACCAAAAAAACAGAAAATGTATCAAGTTTTATTGATAACTATCATTCCGATGTCATAAATGAAGTTGAAGAATCTATCACCAAGTTTGTATTTTTTAAAAAAAAAAAAAAAAAAAAAGATACCTATAGAATTAATGAATAATTTTATAATCGTTCAAATATTTAGTAATAGAGTAGTTGTAGTTGGTATGGCTTATAACCCTCACGTGTCTAAAGTAAACAAGGTTTTGGGAGAAAATGGCGTCCAATTTAAATACTTAGAATATGGAAGTTATTTTTCGATGTGGTCACAACGTTTGAGCATTAAAATGTTCACTGGTTTTCCAACATATCCTCAAGTATTTGTTGACGGTGCCTTAATCGGAGGTTGTGATGATACAATTAAGGAATTAAATGAAGGTACCTTATTTAATGGTTTAAAAAAAAATAAGTAGGAAAGAATAAAATAAAATTAAAATTAGAAGTGCACATAGTAATAGGACCCTCCTCAGGGGTTCAAGGTTTTTTTTATTTTATTTTATTTTTTTTTTGAATTTTATTTTTTTCTTTGGTGTGTTGAATTTTTTTTTTTTTTTTTTTTCACAAAAACAAACCTAAAAAATTAAAATGGAAACACTTACAAAAGAAGCAGCAACAATTGGTGTTATTGGTACAACAGGAAGAGATAAATCAAGGCCATTGACAAGTAAACATTTTGATTATATGGTGGATGCATTTGAGCAATACATTAATAAATTAAAAGAGCAACACAAAGATAAGATAGATCCAAACAATATCACTTTGGTTAGTGGTGGCGCTGCATGGGCAGATCATGTGGCAGTGGATTATTTTTTAAAAAACCCAACAACTTGTAAACTTATTTTATATTTACCATGTTTGATTGTTGGTGAGAAAACAAAACAATATCAATTCGATACCAATCATGCCCATGGTTTGATAACCAATGGTTATCACACAAACTTTAGCAAACAAATAGGGAGAGATACAATACAAGATATAATCAGAGCTCAAGAGTTTGGTGCAATTTTGGATAATTCGGCTGAAGGTTTTAAAAATAGAAATACCTGTATCGCTAGCTCCTCTGATTTTTTGGTAGCTTTCACTGGAGTTTCAGGTCCTGCTCCACTTGGTGGTGGGACACTTGACACTTGGAAAAAATCGAAATCGATCTATAGGCATCATATCTCCATACCAGAGTCTTTTACTTCAATCAAATTTGTTTTAAAAAAATAACCCATTCAACCAATAATAATAATAATAATAATAAATAATAATAATAATAATAATAATAATAATAAATAATAATAATAAATAATAATAATAATAATAAATAATAATAATAAATAATAATAATAATAATAATAAATAATAATAATAATAATAATAATAATAATAATAATAATAATAATAATAATAATAATAATAATAATAATAATAATAATAATAATAATAATAATAATAATAATAATAATAATAATAATAATAATAATAATAATAATAATAATAATAATAATAATAATAAAAATAATAATAATAATAATAATAATAATAATAATATTATCAATAATCCATGTAAAAATATAATTGGCTTTGTAAAATTCTAAACTAAATGTTTGGCAAAATAAATTTTGTAAAATTTTTATTACAAAATTTGAAATTTTATAATTGAACGCTTTCAATTATTTTTTAATTATTTTTTATTTACTTAATTATTATTAATATTATTATTATTATTAATATTATTATTATTGTTGGTGTTATTATCCAAATATTGGTTATTAATTGAAATTTGTCGATTTTCGACCAAATCTTGAATTCTTTGTTGGATTGAATTTTTAATTAAATTTTGAATCTCTTTATTGAAAGCTAATTGTCTCTCAAAGATCACTTTTGAAATATCCTCAACTATTGCATTTGTATCAAATGTTGATACAGCTCTATTGGTTTGAATAATTTGCGACTCTGTTAGATTGATTGGTGATGGTGAGGTAGAGGAAGATTGGGATTTTTTTGATTTCTTTGGTTTTTTGTCCTTTTTAGAGGATGGTGTCATTTGAATCCCGCTAACATTACTACTAGTATCATCATCATTACTATTATATCTGTTGTTATTATTATTATTATTATTATTATTATTATTATTATTATTATTATTATTATTATTATTATTATTATTATTATTATTATTATTATTATTATTATTATTATTATTATTATTATTATTATTATTATTATTATTATTATTATTATTATTATTATTATTATTATTTTCTTCTTCATCATCATTATCATCATAATCATCGTCATTTAAAAGATTTGAATGACTTTGGTCGTCATCATCATCTTCATCATCTATAATATGTGAATTTGGATCATCGGCGGGTTGTTCCTCTTTTAGTCCTAAAAGAGTTTTCCATAGATGATCATCTAAATTGATTTCATCACCATAT
>CM069765.1:4812500-4877500 GCA_036169595.1 Dictyostelium firmibasis | reverse complement strand
GGCCACCCAAATCCCAAATAGAGAATGTAATCTCTGTTCCACGAATTGAAATTGTTTTTTCCATAAAATTGACACCCAAAGTTTGAATATAATCTTCATCAAATGTACCCTCTACATATTTCACCATCAATGATGTCTTACCGATTTGTGAATCCCCCACCATACCAACTTTAACTACAACGTTATTCTTTTTTGCATCTGATGATCCTGTAAATTGTTCCTCTGACATTTTAATATTGTTAATTATTTTATTATATTTCTATTTATTAATTTTTTTTTAAAATTTTTTTTTTTTATTTTTATTTAATTTTATTTGTATTTTTTTTTATTATTTTTATTTTTATTTTTATTTTATTTTAATTTTTTTTTTTTTTTTGACTGATTGTTGATTAGTATTCTTTATTTATATTATATTACAAATTGAATTGGTCTTTATCTTTTATTAATAATATCTATCCCTTCTAAAGATCTTTATTATTGTTTTCTTTATTTTTTTTAATATTTTTATGTTAATGTACAATATTGTATGAGTGATAAAAATATAAAAAAAAAAAAAAAAAAAAATATTTAAAAGAGTGGCCAAAAAAAAAAATAAAAAAAAATAAAAAAAAATAAAAAAAGTGATTTTTTTTTTCAGTTGTTTTTGCCTAATTTTTTTTCTTTTTTTTTTTTTGTTTTTATGCCTTACTTATTGCTTTATACCAACCTGTAATATAATTATTTAAGTTCTTTTTTTATATACAATAAAACAAATACATTGATTTCTGTATATTTTAAAAATCTTAAAAATCTACAACAAATCCACCCACACAAAAAAAAAAAAAAAAACCTTTGTAACAATAGAAATAATTGTAATATTTAAATACTGTAATAAAAGGTATAAAAGAAAAAAAAAAAAATAAATAAATAAAAATAAAAAAAATAAACAAAAGAATAATTATTTATATTTGTAAACTATTTATAAACATAAATAAAACCTATAGTTCACAAAAAAAAAGAAAAGAAAAGAAAAGAAAAGAAAAGAAAAGAAAAGAAAAGAAAAGAAAAGAAAAGAAAAGAAAAGAAAAGAAAAGAAAAGAAAAGAAAAGAAAAGAAAAGAAAAGAAAAGAAAAGAAAAGAAAATTTTAAATTTTAAAAAAAAAAATGAGTTCAGATTCAGTCGAAAATTTATTTATATCTAGAATATCAAAGGATGATCCAGAAGCAATATTTCAAATTGTAGAGGTAGTTGGATCAGGATCATTTGGTACGGTATGTGCATGTAGATGGATGAAAAAGAAGGATAGAGAATCTAATGGTAATAGATTGATAGCGTGTAAGTTTGTTGAGGTGAATCCAGATGATGTAGAGACCAATCTAAACTTGGTGAAGGAAATCGATATTTTGAAGGAGTCTATGGACTGTCCATACATTGTAGAGTACAAAGGATGCTATTTAAAGTCATCGATGCTTTTGATCGTTATGGAATATTGTAAGGGTGGTTCATTGTTGGACATTATAGAGTTGTGTAGTAAGCGATTGATTGAAGAGGAGATAGCAGCAGTTTGTGCTGGTGTCGTAAAGGGTTTGGTCTATCTTCATTCGAAACGTACCACTCATCGTGATATCAAGGCGGGCAATGTTTTGTTAGACGAGGAGGGCCTACCTAAATTGGCGGATTTCGGTGTATCTACGATCGCTGAACAAGGCCAAAAAATGAACACTGTAATTGGTTCACCCTATTGGATGGCACCAGAGATTATAATGGGTCAAGGCTACGATCAAAAGGCCGACATTTGGTCTTTGGGTATCACCGCCATTGAAATCGCCGAATTGGTGCCACCAAGGTTCGACGTACCACCATCACGTGTCATCTTTACCATACCCCACCAACCTCCACCCTCCCTTAAAATACCCTCCGATTGGTCACCGGAGTTTAATGATTTCGTCAAACAATGTCTCTCTATGAATCCTCAACTTCGTCCCTCTGCTCAACAACTCTTGAGTCATCCTTTCATTTTGAAGGGCTCTTCTCAACAGATCCTACAAAGATTGGTCAATGAATCCATTCCCCTCCTCAAAGAGAAACGTGCTGAAAAAATTAGACAACTCGAGGAACAAGAACAACAAAGAAACAGTAGTGGCAGTAAAATGGTCTCAAGTGTTCCAACTAGAGCCTCTCAGGCTTTAACAAATGTTAAAAACGCTGAATCCCTAAAAGGCTCTGTTGTCATCCTTAACTCAAACACAAAAACTGCTTCTATCATGCGTAATAAAAATCCACAACCACCTCCCTCTCATAGTAGTGGTGCTGGTGGCGCTGCTGGCTCCACAAGAAGAGTGGCCGGCAATAAAAGTGTTTTAAATAGATATCCACCTGCTAATAATATTAGTAATGGTACAACAGCACCTTCTCCTACAAACAATAACAACAATAACAGCAAAGTTGGTAAAGTTTCTTCCCCCTTCTTACAACAACAAAATAATAATGGTAATAACAAAACTCCTCAACCACCACCAAAGCCAACCACACCAACTCCAAACAAAAAAGTTGGTGGAAGTAATTTAAATGTGTCAAAACCAATGACACCACCAACTACCCCTTCACCCTCTACTGCTTCTTCCACTACTACTGTCACTACTACTGCCAAAACAGGAAGTAGTTTAAATGTTAAACCAACCAATAGCGTAAATAGAAGTACCATTAGTATTGGCCAACAAAAATCACCACTTCAAAACTCTGAAAGAGAGGCATCATATGATGAGGAGAGTGTTAGTGTCATTTATCATAGTAGTGAGGATGAAGATGATGACGAGGAATTCAATCAGGAAGACTACGAAGAAATTCATGTTAAAATATAAATAATAATACTAATTAATAGTTGTTGAAGTGTTTAAAGCAGTGCGCATCTAATATAAATTTAATAATAAGATGAGCAAACAATTATAATAATAACTTCACAATAATAAAATAGAAAATGAGTGTAATTAATAATAATAAAGTACTAATTATAATAATAATAAAGTAATAATTATAATAATAATAATAGTAATAATAATAATAATAATAATAATAATAATAATAATAATAATAATAATAATAATAATAATAATAATAATAATAATAATAATAATAATAATAATAATAATAATAATAATAATAATAATAATAATAATAATAATAATAATAATAATAATAATAATAATAATAAATAATAAATAATAAATAATAATAATACAAATAAATTGGAAAAAATAATAGAAATCAATATCAAATTATTAAGTGTAAAATAATAAAAAAAAGAAATTTGAAATAAAATAAATATATATAAAAAACTAAGAAATCGAAATTTTATTTTAACAGTTATTATTTATTTTTTTAATTTTTTTATTTTTTTTATTATTTTTTGAAGTTTCCTTATATGAAAATATTCCATTTTTTTGATTTATTTAGTGGTTTTTCCAATTTCAAATAAAATTTTTACCCATTTTTTAATTTTTATTTTAAAAATAAAAAAAATTCAAAAAAAAAATTATTAAAAAAATTCAAAAAAAAAAAATTGTATTATTTTTTTTATTAAAAATACACAATCACAACAGCCAACCACCCCACATTTCTTTGTTAATTATTTTTGTTTTTATTTTTATTTTATTTTTTTTTTTTTCTATTTTTTATTTATTTTTTTCTTCATTTTTTTTTTCAAAAAAATTTATTCATCCTAATAATTAATACGACTCCAATCAATAAATAATAATATATTAAAAATAATAATAATAATAATAATAATAATAATAATAATAATAATAATAATAATAATAATAATAATAATAATAATAATAATAATAATAATAATAATAATAGTAATAATAATAATAATAATAACAACAATAATTTCAAATGTCTGAAGTAGTTGCACCACCCCCACCACCAGCACCAGCTCCACCTCCACCACCAGTAAGTAAATCATCAGCTCTAGGTAGATCAGCTTTACTAGGATCTATTGAGGGTTTTAATTCTGGTAAATTGAAAAAAGTTAAAACTAATGAAAAGAAACCTGTTGGTAAGATTTTTTTTTCTTTAATTAAAACTTGTTGAGATTTTGTAAAAAAGACTTTTAGACTGGATATTTAAAAAAATGAAAATAAAAATTTCAAAAGAAAATCATTTTTGGTTTTATTTTTTTTAAAATGTTCTGACAAAAATTTTCTTTTAATTCTAGATTCAAAAGCACCACAACCAGGAGATTCATCTGGATCAGTTGGAGTTCCATCATCTAAACCAGTTGGAAGTGGACCAAGTGGATTTGGTGATATTTTTTCAGGAGGAATGCCAAAATTAAGAAGTACAAAGGTAAATAAATTTAATTACCAAATTGGGAAATAAAAAAATAAAAAAAAATCAAATGGATTCAAATCAGTTCAGTTCTATTCAATCAATGACTTCCATAATTAATAGCGAGCATTGTCAATAGTTAAAAAACAAGAAAGAAAAAAAAAAGAAAGGAATTAACAAATTTTTTTTCTATTTTTAGGGAACTACAGATTCATCTGCCACTACGTCACCAACATCGTCAATATCATCATCATCATCATCATCATCATCATCATCATCATCATCATCATCATCATCATCATCATCATCATCATCATCATCATCATCATCATCATCATCATCATCATCATCATCATCAACAACAACAAAACCATTTCAAACTCCACTTAAACCAACAGCAAAACCATCAATCTCAATTTCAAAACCAGTTGTCAAACAATCCACAGGTATTTTAAGGCCAGCACCAGTAATCTCAAAGGCTCCAGTCATTAACAAAGTAGCTGCTAAACCAAATGCACAAATCTCAAAACCAGCGGGGACTTCCACATCATCAGAACCATCTACAATAGCAGCGGCCAAACCCACTCCACCAGTCACCAATACATCGTCACCAAAACCGGTTATAGATGTACCACCACCAATTTCAAAACCAAATCATGGCTCAAATGGACCATCAGCAAATGGCAGTGGCGTTATAAGTGAACATACAATTTTACCAGGTGATGGTACTAGACACACTCCCACTACATATACCTCGCCAACACCAACACCAACACCAGAGCCATCAAACACCATTTCATCAGCCATCACACCAAAAGTTACCCCATCCACCATCACCAATATTTCAAAACCAGCAGGAGGCATGCCAGCCAACTGGGTTAAGCCAGGCTCCGGCCCAATATCTCCAATTGGAAAAGTGGTTCAAAGTGCTTCTGTTCAAGTGGCTCCACCAAAGAAGGTTGTTACATCTTCAGCTACGCCAACAATGAAACCAGCTCCAGTAGTTTCAGCTGCCAAAAAACCTGCCGCTATCAATGCCTCTGTCCCATCATCTACTCCGACCAACACTTCAAATCCTAACACTCCAACCAATACATCAACCTCAAAAACCCCTGCAGTTTTCAATATTCCCCCACCAATATCAAAGCCCCAACCAAACAACGAAAACAATGATGCCAAACCAACTCCAATACCACAACCAACCACTCCAAAAGAACCTGAGCACAAACTTGCAGTTACACCACAACCAACCCCAATACCCGAATCAGCACAACAACAACAACAACAACAACAACAACAACAACAACAACAACAACAACAACAACAACAACAACAACAACAACAACAACAACAACAACAACAACAACAACAACAACAAAAACAAACAACAAATATTCATAAAGAACAAGAAGCATCACACAAACCATCAATTTCACACCAAAACTCAAATAATCTTAATAAATCACCACTAAAATTGGATGGTGAAAATGAATTAGTGTGTGCTAGATGTGGTGGTGGTATTGAGGGAAACCATTTCAAAGCATTGGAGCAAGCATGGCATATTGACCACTTCACGTGCGTGGAATGTAATACTGGTATCCAAAACTTTGTTTCTCATGAAGGTCAACCATTTTGTGAAGTTTGTTATGACAGAAAATTTGTTGTTCACAAGATCTGTAACGTTTGTGAAAAACCAATCTATGGCACAGTCGTTTCTGCAATGAACAATACTTTCCATTCTGAGTGCTTTGTTTGTAGTAATTGCCATTCTTCATTCCCTGATAGTAAGATTTTCAAATTATATAATTTTTTTTTTATCCAAAAACTAATTTTTTTTTTCTTCTCTTTATAAAGATGAATTTTATCAATATGAAAGTAAACCATGGTGTGCAACATGTATTCAAAACATAACCAAAGCAAAATACGAAAAATGTGATCATTGCCACCAAGAGATCGATTCAAAATCAGATGGTGTTATCAAGGTATTGGGATCGAAATATCACAATAATGGTAAATGTTTTGTGTGCCATGGATGTCAAACTGTTTTCCCAAATTTGAATTATTATGAAATAGAAAACCACCCAATGTGTTATGATTGTGCCATCAAACATTAAATTGTTGTTAAAATGTTGGCATGTAAAATAAAAAAAATAAAAAATATTAAAAAAAGAAAAAAAAAAGAAACCCCGATTTTTGGGCGTGTTGATTTAAATTTTAATAAATAAAATTTTTTTTTTTTTTTTTTTTTTTTTGAGGAATTTTAGTTTACTGGTGGCGACCAAAATATCTATCATCTAGCATTTTTATATTTTTTTTTATTTTTTTATTTTTTTAATTTTTTTATTTTGCAACTCACAAAACTTTTTATTTTTTCATTTTATTCATTATTCCATTTTATTTATTTTCATTTCTTTATATATTTGTATTTTTATCTACAATGAAACTCATTTTAATTTTGGTTTTAATATTGAGTGTAGTTACATCATCATTCAGTATGGATGTTGAAAAAAATGAAGCTTCCCAAATCGAATTACAATCATCTCGTGATTATGGTTACTTTGCATTGGGCTTTGCCGAGGGTATTAATATTAGTTTGGTATGTTTTAATTAATTCAGAAAAAAAAGAAAAAAATTTACATATTCTAATAATATATTATACAGACTGGTAATCTTCGTGTGTGTGTCGCAAATATTTCACTAGGGTTATGTGGATTTTCACTTTCCTTCAGTTTAATCGATAGTGGCCTAAAACATGATTCATCAGGTGATGCAAAGAGTGGTATTCGTGATTTTGGTAATCATTTAATCCATTTGGTCCACTACTACCAAAAATGTGGTGTGAGAAAATTCATCAGTGAAATCTCTGCCATTTCAAAAGAAGTTACCAACGAAACTGGTATTCTCAAAGTCACTCGTAATACAACCATCGAGATTTCACACAATAAACACGATTTAACCTCTGATTTCAAATCTGCCATTTCTGATTGTGGCCGTGGTGATTACACTGGTTGTGGTGTAGCAAGTGGAAGGATTGTTGGAATTTTAATGAGACAATAAACTATCAATTACCATTCCACTCAAAGGGATCAACTAATTAAATATTTTTTATTTATTATTTACATAAAAATAAATTATTTCTATTTTATTTTTGGATGCATGTATTGAATTAACAATTTTTATCTTAATTTATTTACCAAGACCTTGGGTTGCTTGATCATCTTGAATCAATTCGATTTTATAGTTATCTGGGTCCTCAACAAAAGCAATGATGG
Organism: Dictyostelium firmibasis; assembly: GCA_036169595.1. Lineage (NCBI taxonomy): Eukaryota > Evosea > Eumycetozoa > Dictyosteliales > Dictyosteliaceae > Dictyostelium > Dictyostelium firmibasis. Next base: position 4,869,916 of record CM069765.1, on the reverse strand, counting down.
TTGTTCCACCCAAAACTGGGAATGCTTCTCTTGCAATTTTACCTCCACTCTTTCTAATTCTCTCAACTGTTTCGTATACATCTCTTACTCCAATTGCTATATGACCAAAGGCAGTACCAAGTTCATATTTTTCAACGCCCCAATTATATGTTAACTCGATTACAGCATTTTCATCCTCGTCAGTATACCCAACAAATGCTAATGTATCTATTATCCTCGAAAATAGTTAATAATTAAAATTCGGATCTTATTCTTTAACTCAATAAACATACACTTATATTCAACGTTTTCGCTCTTTCTTAATAACTTCATTCCCAAGATATCAGTATAAAATTGTAAAGATTTTTCTAAATTTCCTACCCGGAGCTTCCAATCAAAAAAAAAAAAAAGATTAGTAGGTAACAAAAATAAATTAATTAATAATAAAAAAAAAAGTACCATAGTGTGTAATATACGAGGCATTTTTGTGTTAAAATTGTGTGAAAAAGAAAAAAAAAAAAGAAAAAAATGCAAGCGCGAACTAAAAAATAAAAATAAAAAAATAAAAAAATAAAATAAAAATAAAACACTTTTTTTTATGTACATACAAAATTCAAATTATTTTGGGAATATTTATTAATTGATACTATTACATTTTAATTGTTATTATTATTATTATTATTATTATTATTATTATTATTATTATTGTTATTATTATTATTATTATTATTATTATTATTATTATTATTATTATTATTATTATTATTATTATTATTATTATTATTATTATTATTATTATTATTATTATTATTTTTATTATTATAATTATCTTTTAAATTCTTTTTCAAATTTACTTAGAATAGATTGATCCAGTTTTTGATTTTTGTCGGGGATGAAGCCACATAATAGTGATTGTTGCAAAAAATATTCTGGTCGAAGGATGGTGGATTTGAAGTGAGACCATTCTGGAGTGGAGAGGAAAGGACTATTGGAACGAGTGTCCAATAGGTTTGAGATTTCAAGGGAATGGCCGAAATTTCCTTTTCTAAGACCAGGCTCTTTTTTATGTTCACTTGTGATAAATGTGATTAGATGTTGAAAGAAATCATTTGTAAAAGTGGAGTCTTCATAGAAATTTAGGTAGGTGCTTTGAGTGGTTTCGGTTATAAGATTAAGAATATTCTGATGGAGTATATTGTGACTTGAGAAAGTAAAGAATAGTTCAAAAGTTTTTGAGAAAAGATTGGATTGATTGATTTTTTCATAACATTGTCTATGATCAGATTTAATGACCAAAGTAAAGAAATCCAAAAGATCCAATAATAGAAAATCAACTTTATTCTTATTGAGGTTTCTATCCAACAATGAGAACAATGATGATAAATTATCCAAAAAACTGTTTAAAAAGGTTTCATTCTCTCTAAGATGAATTGGTAAGAGTGCCACCAATAGCTTTAGTGAATTCAAATGATCAGCTGAGCCAACACCCACAATTCTTTGAAAGATCTTATTGATATGTTTGCTCTCCAAGTTCATGTGTTCAAAGAGTTTTTCATTTTCAACCAACGGTGAAAAACTAATACCCATGATCATAACATCTATAATCTTATCAACTCCAAAATGTGTCACAATATCCATTATCTCTTCATTTTCTAATGATGATTCAATTCCATCGTCTTTCCAAACTATCTTTGGTAATATTGGTATCGATTGTTTGATTATGTTTGTATTATTATTATTACTATTATTATTATTATTATTATTATTATTATTATTATTATTATTATTATTATTATTATTATTATTATTATTATTATTATTATTATTATTATTATTATTATTATTATTATTATTATTATTATTATTATTATTATTATTATTATTATTATTATTATTATTATTATTATTATTATTATTATTATTATTATTATTATTATTATTATTATTATTATTATTATTATTATTATTATTATTATTATTATTATTATTATTATTATTATTATTATTATTATTATTATTATTATTTTCAGCTGTATTATTACTATTTAGATCATTATATTGTTTTAAATATAATTGTTGTTTTAAAATTTTTAAAGATTGTAAAGAAATTTCGCCAGCTAATTGCCAAGGATTCAAAGAGATATCCAAAACTGTAATATTGTTATTAAATTTACAAGCATTACAAATTTCGATGGTCCCACGTTCGCCGATATCGGTATTTCTAATTTGGAGATGAGTAACAGATTTATTGAATTTTAAACCCTCAGCCAAGAGTACGGCTCCATCGTCACCCAAATAATTTTCGTCCAAAATCAAAGTGGTCAAAGAGAGGGTTTTAATTAAACAAGTCGAAAGCTCAGTCATCGCAACATCGGTGACGCTACTAGAGGTTAAATTCAAGCCAATTATATTTGGGAATTTATTGGAGCCGATATATCTTGCGATATATTCGGCACCCTCATTTTCTATACCAGTTTCTTTAAGATTTAAACCAAAACCTTTGTATCCTTTTTTGGGAGTTGATTTAGAGTTGTTTGGTTTGTTGTTCTCTTTGATCTCAATTGATTCCAAAAGGAGATCAATCACTTGGGGACTAAGCGAGTTGCCCATCAACGAAAGAGATTGAATATAGTTTCTATCTCTTCTAAGCATACTACAAAAGTTATCCATTCCATCAGAGCCAATATCATTCCAACTCAAATCAGCGATCTCTAATCGACCAGGGAAATTATCAGATAGGGTAGTCAAACCTTCGTCACCCAATGAACAATTACTCAAATCCAATACATAGCAACGGCCATGTGGAGGATCAGGTTTTGCAAAAACCTCCAAACACTCTTCCAAACTACTACAATGAACCTTTAGTGGTGGTATATCATCAATTTCAAATTTGGCCATTTGTTCAAGCATACTACCCACTGATGCTGACCTTGCACGATGGGAGGTAATCAATTGATCTATCCTGTGATTTAAAATCATTGGTTTGTCTAGTATTGATGGGTTTGGTGATGCAGGCTCTGTATTGTTGTCATTTCTGTTTTTACTACTATTATTATCAATTATAGTTAACAAGTCGGATTCAATTGATGATAAAGTTGGTGATGAGGGTGCAGAAATTATTGGTTGGCTTATTGAAATAACTGGTGATGAAGACGTTGAAACTGAGGTTAAAAGTGTTGATTCAAATTCTTCGTTATCCAAAGGAGTGGTGGTTGTGGTTGTGGTGGATTCATTAAGAAACTGTGCTCTTGAATTTGCTCTTGACCTTGCCTTTGCGACTGATACATATTTCTTTGGTGATAGGTTATCGCTCAAGCTCAAGATCGAAAATGATGAGGGTGATGTAGAAGGAGATGTTGGTGATGATACAGATACTCTATTATATAATAATAAATCTTTTTTCAAAATAGTGGTTGATAATGATACAAATATTGTTTGTGGTTTAATAATATCCTCTGATGAAGGTGACTTTTTACCTTCAATCATTTCTTCTAGTTCATCTTCGTTGTTGTTGTTGTTGTTGTTGTTGTTGTTGTTGTTGTTGTTGTTGTTGTTGTTGTTGATATTATTGCTATAATCACTATCATTACTATCATTATTATCATTATAATTACAATGGTAGTTATAATTAAAATTATCATTATCATCACTAGTATTATTGTTATTATTATTATTATTATTATTATTATTATTATTATTATTATTATTATTATTATTATTATTATTATTATTATTATTATTATTATTATTATTATTATTATTATTATTATTATTATTATTATTATTATTATTATTATTATTATTATTATTATTATTATTATTATTATTATTATTATTATTATTATTATTATTATTATTATTATTATTATTATTATTATTATTATTATTATTATTATTATTATCATTATCATTGTCATTATCATTATCATTATCATTATCATTATCATTATCATTATCATTATCATTATCATTATCATTATCATTATCATTATCATTATCATTATCATTATCATTATCATTATCATTTTTATTATTATTTTCTAATTGTTGATACCCAAGCTGTCTTTTTTTATGAACTAATAAAATTTGTTTTATTTCTTCATCAATCTCTTCATCGTTTATTTCAACATTTGTATTATCCATATTGATAGTACTTTCTTTTTTCTTTTCCTCTAACACTTGTTTAATTGATAATCTGTTTAATTTCTTTTCCAACTCCTCTTGCTGTTTTTGTAAGATTAATTGTTGTCTGGTTGGTTTATTTACTATTTGCACAGTTGAGAGTAATAGTGGTTCATGAGAGATATGTTGAATATCGATTTTTGATTTTACAATGGTAGCTTGTTGCTTTGGAACTACTGGTGAAATATCAGCAGTGTTAGATCTTTTAATTCTTCTTAACGTTACCCAAGGGAACAGTTTACTGGGTTTATCTTGTTCCAAAGAGGAAGCAGTACTTGTTTGGGAATCATTTTGCTTGGTATCACCATAGTGTTGGAAAGATTCATTATCTTTACAAATATTATGGAGAAGATGGTGATGTTTTTTCCTTTCTTTTGGCTTTGATTGGTTGGTAGTATCAACATCATCCACAGAGAAAGATGAGGATTTCTCTTTGCCCTTTGAAAAAGGAAATTTAAATGTTTTTGGTGGTTTATTACCACTGATATTGTTTGCTTTATCGATATCATTATCATGATGATTGGTTATGTTTGGAGATGAGGATTTCTCTGATTTTGAAAATTTAATGTTAATTGGTTCCTCCTTTGACTGATTCTTTCCATTCTTAAGGTCAAATGTACTTTTAGATACAGGTAATCTAGATGGTGAAACGTTTCTTTCAAGAAAGTAATCGTCACTGGTAATACCACCGTTGTTGGTTTTAGATTTCTGTTTAATCCACATAGAATCATTGTTGTCACATGAAATTTCATTTTCTGTTGATAATAATTCTGAAATATTTGTTGATGAAATATCCACTGCAACCCTTTTTGATTTATTATTATTATTATTATTATTATTATTATTATTATTATTATTATTATTATTATTATTATTATTATTATTATTAGATGTTTTTGTTAACTGAATGGTTCTTGTGGATGGAGAATAAGAATGTTGGTATTTTGTTGCATATAATGACCCTTTGATTGGGCTATTTGTAAGATCAATAGACTTTCTTCTTATTGCTAATGATGGGACAATGGGTTGATTTTCTATAAATATATTATTATTATTATTATTATTATTATTATTATTATTATTATTATTATTATTATTATTATTATTATTATTATTATTATTATTATTATTATTATTATTATTATTATTATTATTATTATTATTATTATTATTATTATTATTATTATTATTATTATTATTATTATTATTGTTATTATTATTATTATTGTTAATTTCCAAATAAAGCAAAGTAAAATGAAATAAAATAAAGTTATGATACATACTTCTGATTGCCTCATTAACATAAAAGTAATACTTTCTATCAGCCTGAGAGATAATATTATCCAAATTAACAGTGGTTGTATTATTAGTAATAGTTGATGTTTTGGATGTTGGTATAGGTGAAGGTAAAAGACTGTCATTAATTAAAAACTCATCCCCACTGTCTTTATTTTTCTTACTGAAGTTTGGTAATATTTTCAGTGGAGAACTAATTGATGATTTTTTTGATTCAAATAATCTTTTTAGCTCTCTTACATGACTTTTTCCCTTTCCTGATATCGGTTGGGTCTTTTTATTTGATAGCTCCTCATCACTAACCTTACCTAATGATTGCACTGCTTCGATCATTATGATTAATCTCTATCCACTTTTAAAAAAAAAAAAAATAAAAAAAATAAAAATGAAAAAAATTATTTAACTGTTTTTTTTTTTTTTTTTTTTTTTTTTTTTTTTTTTTTTCTTGAATCCAAAGTGTCAGTTTTATATTGGATAAATAGTAATAAATACAGAATATAAATATATAAATTTAAAATACAATGTCGGTAGATGAGTAAAATAAAATATACCAAAGATATAATTTTATTTATGTGACAAACATTAAAATTTTAATATTTCAAAAAAAAAAAAAAAAAAAAAAAAAATTAAAATTTTTTTTATTTTTTTTTTTTTTTTTTTTTTTTTTTGGGTCAAAACAATTACAATAATTTGCTTGTGATTGACAACCATCTATGTCAAACGATTTGAAATGTGGATTTTTATTTTTATTTTCTATGTACAATTTTTTTTTTTTTTTCTTTGCACCTCACAAATTTTTTTGGTCAATATCGATCATAGGACTCTCAAAACTGATGAATCGTTCTTTTAGGGCAGGTGAAAAAAAACATGAGTCTTTTTTTCCCAAAATTAGGTATCTATATGTTGCAAAAAATTTATAACCAAAATCACGAATTATTGATGGGATAAAATAGAATGAATATAAATAGTTATATGGAGCCTTTTTTCTAGAGGGTTAATATATATTTTTTTTTTTTTGGTGGGATTTTTTATAAAATAAATTACCTTTAAGAAAAATAAAATGTTTAAAACTGCTGTTGATTTGGTGTAGTATTTATCATCTGCCTCATCAACTAAAATAATCGTTGACATGTCACATGGAATGCCGTAGTAGTCTAAAATTTCTTTTCCTTTTTCAGTTTGGAGTGCCTGGAAAGAGAACCTTTTTTCAACATCTCTTGGAAATACAAATTGAACAAATCCATCACAAACATTGCAAACTCCATCAAACATTATAATTCTTCTTGGGTTCTCTGGATTTGGTTTATATGAACCTCTTTTAATTGAAGGAGAAGATGCCCCATCAGGTGTGGAAATATTATTAATAACCATTTCAGCCATTGGTTTTTTTTAAACCTATGATTATTGCAAATACATGTATTTTAGAAAAAAGGAAAAAAAACCAATTTTTGAAAAAAAAAAAAAAAAACACACAGACTTTTTGTAGATAAAAATAAAATTAAAAAATTAAAAATAAATTAATAAAAATAAAAAAAATTGAAAAAAAATAAAAATAACACAGACTTTTTTTTGTGCGCAATTTTTTATTGGTAACAAAAAAAAAAAAAAAAGGTATCAGTATCAATCATCAACAGATCTAACATTTAAAATTGATTGTGGGGATAAACCTGCTTCTTTAAGGGTTTGGTTAAAGTCTGGTTTCTTAAAAACTTTTTTTGGGTACATTGTTATGAATTGATAATTATCTATTTCGCATCCTTGGCCATCTAAGTAATTACATAACTATATAAAAATAAAAATTAATTATATGATCATTTAAAAAGAATGACTGTAATAAAAATTTTAGATACCATTTCAATTTTATCATCTGAATTGAATCTTCTTTCCAATTTTGAGTCATCTGGTAATTTAAAAACTATTTGGGTTGTGTTTGGTCCTTTTGGTGGCTCTTTAGAAACCAAAGCACCGTTACTGAGCTTCTCGATCTTTTTATTTTCCAATTCAATAAGTTCTTTTTCAGCCCTTTCTTTTTTCTCTTTATCTGCTCTCAATGATTCTTCATAAGCTTGGTCTTGTTCTTGAACAATCATTCTAGCTCTATCATTTTCTTCTCTGTATAGGATATAATGGTAATGTTAATAATTGAATAGAATGAAGAAAAAAAAGGGTTTTAAAAAAATTACTCTTCTAATCTAACTCTATCTAATTCTACTTGATTTGAAGTCAAATGATTTACCATATTTTGAAAGAATACTTCTTTTTCTGTGCAACCTTGGGAAACCTCCAATATCTCTGGTGAGCCTAAATTTGAGAGGGTAACAACAATAGGATAACTTTCGAATTGGACCAATGAAAATAGGAAAGATTCAGCCTCTGGTGTAATTTTTGCTACCCAAAAAACAAAGTTTTCTTTAATGAATTCCAAAACCTCTTCACTTGTGAGTATATCCAAAACAAAAGATAGAGAGACTTGGTTGTCAGAGTGTAAATAAGTTAAAACCAATTTACCACTTTTCTTTGCAAAATTTAGGGCATCTTTAAAACTTCCACTAAACGATTCGGGAACAAGAGCAGAATACTGTTGGAATATGTCATTGGAGAAGTTTGGATAATAAAGCTGGTCTAAAAAATCTATAAGGTTTTGTGCTGATAATTGGTCAGCCTCTGGGAAAAAATTGGTTGCATAGGGTGATGGAACATAACTGGGTGATGTTGCTGAATTATTACCCACCAATGATGGTGAGTGTGTATTTGTATATGTTGAGTATGTTGTTTGTTGTTGTACACCGTTAGGTGTTGTTGTTGTTGTAGTAGTTGATGTAGTTGTGATACCATTATTTGTGTTCGTTGATGTATGTGTAGTTATGTGATGTTGTTGTAAATTGCTACCTATTGTTTCATAAACATTTGATCCTTGCATTAAAATATCATTGCCATTATCATTATTATCTTCAATATCATTATTATCATTATTATCATTATTATCATTATTACTATTACTATTACTATTACTATTACTATTACTATTACTATTACTATTACTATTACTATTATTATTACTATTACTATTACTATTACTATTACTATTACTATTACTATTACTATTATAATCATCCACAACTATTCTTTCAATCATTGTATTTACATTGTGTGGGTTTTGGAGGCCTTGTTCTGGTGGTACCTGAACCATTTCAATATTATTTAAGTCCATTGATGCCAATACACTGTTATCTTTAGCTTTTTGTTATTTTGTTTTATTTTTTTAAAAAAAAAAAATTAATATACTATGATGAAAAAAATAAAAAATAAAAAATAAAAAATAAATAAATAAAACCCACCATTGTCAGGTATATTCAATATAAGTTGATGGTTTGATGGTATTCCAGTATATTGTTCGAGCAGATTTTTTAAATCTAAAATTGTGGCGCTCAATGGTAAGCTAATGGGTAATGGCAAATCATCATAAATAACATCAAATGAAATTTCTGCTTTTTTGTCTTCCATTGTGATATTTATTTGATTTATAATTTATTTATTTATTTATTTATTAGTTGAAAAACTATAATTGTATACGTATAAAGTAAATTAAGAAAAAAAATGTATATGTATAGTGTGTGTAAAAAAAAAAAAAAAAAAAAAAGAATTTTTAAATTAATTTAAATTTCGAAAAAAAAAAAAAAAAAAAAAAAATATAAATAAAATTAAAATTGTTTATTGCCACATTGCGACCCAATTCTTTAAATTTTTGCCTTTTTTTTTGTAATAAAATTATGAATTTAATTACCTTTACTTTTGGATTATTTGTTTACTTTATTTTTTTTATTTATTTTATTTATTTTTTATAATCTCATGGGATTATTTGTTGTTTAAAATTATTTGGGGTAAGAAAGTTTGTAGTGAGTGCTAAATAATGAAAAAACAAACAATAATACGCACCTTTTTCCAAATATATTTTATGATAGTATTATTAATAAATGAACAAAAGAAAATGTGAATGTCAATTTTCAAACAAAAGCAACAACATTAAAACAAGTACAAATTAAGGAATTGGTGGCAGGTCTTCTTGTTTTTGTGGCGATATTGGCATTGGTAGTTGTAGTAATAGTAGTATTGGTGATGATGTTAACATCACCACTAGATCAGTTTAGGATGGATATTGTAAATAGATTCGCCATCCAATAAATCATCACCATCAAAGTTTGTACTTTCAGGCGCAACATCAGCATTATCATCATCATCCCTCGAATCAATGGAACCTCAGGTATTCATCTTCATCTTTATTGAATCATTAATCGTAATCATCATCGTTGTTAACCTCTGTAGTTTGTAATGGATTTGCTACTCTTAATTGGTTGGCTGGAATTGTATTGGATAATCAAAATCAGGCAAAGATGTTTCTCTGAATATATTGTTTCTTGACCAAATGGTCATGTTACAACCTATTTGGATACATGCTTCAACACCAATTTCATTTTTAGTAGCATTTACAATTAAATATTATATATATAAAATGGAACCATATAATCATTAAAATCTAAAATTACTGTTAACTTAATTAATGAATGAAAAAAATTGTATATGTGGTAAAAAAAATAAAAATAAAAATAAAAAATAAAAAAATATTATTTTATTCTTTGGAATTTTCCCAAACACACTACACTCAAAATTAATTAAAAAAAAGGTTTTAATTTTTATTTTACTTATTTATCATTCAATTTTTATAAATCTTTTAAAATGTAACTTAATTGAGATTATAGTTATGAATTTTTTTAATAATAAAAATAATATTAAATATTTTTCATTTTTTTTTAAAATTAAATTTTTTTATTTATATTTTTATTAAATAAAATAAAATAAAACAAGTTAAAATAAAATAAAATAAAATTATTCCCCTCCAAGATTTCCTTAAAATGGAACCAAATAGCCATTCAAATCTAAAATTACTATAAACTTACTTAATGAGTGAAAAAATTGTATGTGGTAAAAAAAATAAAAATTAAAAAATTTAAAACTATAATTATATCATAGTTTTTTTTTAAAATTTTTATTTTACTTATTTGTCATTCAATTTTTATAATATTTTTTTTTTTTTTTTTTTTTTTATTAAATAAATTTTTATAATGTATTTTTTCTATAAAATAGCAAATAATATTTTTGGTCTGATTATATTATAATTTTTTTGTGGTGATTTTATTAAAAAAAAAAAAAGTTTTAATTTTTATTTTACTAATTTTTATAACTCTATTTAAGGCAACTTAATTGAGATTATAGTTACGTATTTTTTTAATAAAAAAAAATAAAAAAATAAAAATAAAAAAATAAAAAATAATAAATTATCTGTCTAAATATTACTTTTTATTTTTTCTTTTTTTTATTTTTTTTTATTTTTTTTTGAAATTTATTATTATGAGTTATTTGATGTTAACCAATATAAACTAATTATAATTTTTTTTAAAAAATAATTTGGATAGATAAAAAATTGTTGGAATTGGATAAAAAGTGGTTGTCAAAAATATTATGGACTTAAAAAGCTACAGGTATCCCTCCGGTTTTTAGTATTGATAAGTTCATATTAAAATGACTTATAATCTGGTGTATTCGATTTTATTTGTTATATAACCCAGGAAAAAATTAATTTAAAAATAAAAATAAAAAAAATTAAAATTTAAATAAAAAAAATATTTTTTTTATTTTTTTATTTTTTTAGATTTAGAGGAGTTTTGAAAAGCCTTACCAACACTCCATAATAACCATGTCATATCAGAACAACAGGCCCTTTCATTATGATAAGGTGTCTTCATGGGTTATATGAGTGTTTTGGATGTTTTCAATCAATTATGTCATTTTATATGGTGATTTTTTTTTTTTTTTTTTTTTAATGCCAAAAATTTCTTTTTTTTTTTTATGCATAAAAATTTTCTTTTTTTTTTTGTATGTAAAAATTTTTATTATGCATTAAAAAATATTCAAAAAAAAATTAAATAATAAAATATAAAAAAAATAAATATAAATAGGAAATTGTAAATGGTAAATATTAAAATTTTTTTTTTTTTATTTTTACAAAAATTTCACTCACATATTCACAAACGAAAATAATTGGCAATTATTTTTTATTTTTTGTCTCAATATCAATAGAAATAGAGGAAGTGAAAGATTTCTACGAGTTTCATAAAAAAGAATTCAAATAATAATAATAGTTTATAGTTTCTTTCATTTGGCAACTGAGTGCACAGAACATATGATAATTTTTTTGATTTCCATCACTTCACTACAATTTATGAATATATGAATTTTTTTGATTTCCATTTCATATATTAATAAATTTTTGCAGCCCATATTGAATTTTTTTTTTTTTATTTTTTATTTTTTATTTTTTTTTCATTTCATTTTTTTTAAAACTGTATACAAATAATAACAATATATATATATATATATAATATAATAACTATATAGATTATATTTTACATGTGCATTAGTTCATTTTAAAATACATTTATATTAATGTATATATACAACTTGTAGATTGACCTATTTTAAAATTTTAAAATAAACAATATTGTATATAAATTTTAAAATAGGTCAATCCACAAGTTATATACATTAATATAAATGTATTTCTTTTTTTAAAAAAATTCATACCTACTTAATTTTTAATATATATTCTATTTCTTCATATATAGACAACCATCTGTATCCCATAATGGTTGCAGGCCAATATGATCTTACTAAAATTTTTGGTAAACAGGTGGAGACATTCTTAAAGTAGTACCAGTATTAGATGATTGTTATGAAGAAGCAGGTTTATTAGATTGTGGTGATGAAGAAGAGGTAGAAGCAGTAGCAGTAGCAGTAGCAGTAGCAGTAGCAGTAGCAGTAGCAGTAGCAGTAGCAGTAGCAGTAGCAGTAGCAGTAGCAGTAGCAGTAGCAGTAGCAGTAGCAGTAGCAGTAGCAGTAGCAGTAGCAGTAGCAGTGGCAGTAGCAGTAGCAGTGGTAGTGGGGTATTGGATGATCTTGATAAAGAGACAGGTGTATTCAATGGTGGTGATGATGAAGAGGTAGTAGAAGTATTGGTATTATTTAAAGAGAGTTTGTTATTGTGATGAAGAAGGTGTATTGGATGATCATGATGAAGAAGCAGGAGTATTAGATGGTGGTCAAGAGGTAGTAGCAGTAGCGGTGGTGGTGGGAGTAGTGGTGATCTTGATCAAGAAGCAGGATTATTGGATGGTGGATGAAGAGGTAGTAGAAGTATTTGGTATTATTTAAATCAAATAGATTTCTGAATTCAATATTTGACGATCCAAAAACGTATTAATGGGTGGTGCATCATCATCATTATCATATGAATAATTGGGATCATCACTAACCATTTACAAATTGATCACCAATTTTCTCAAAACCAATATCAAAATCAAAGTCAAAATAATAATAATAATTTTTTTTTAATTTTTTTTTTAATTTTTTTTTTTTAAATTTTTTTTCTAAATTCTTTTTTTGATCACCACAGAACAATAACTCATTTAATTATATAATTTAAATATTTGAATAATAATTAAAAAAATCTCAATTTTACAAATTTTCATTCGTTTTTTATTTAATATTTTTTTTTTTTTAAATATTTATTGAATGTATAAAATATCTTATAGAAATTGACATACAAAAACAAAAATGTTCAATAAAAGAGAATCAAATTCCGAAGAAGATTTTAATGTATAAGAGAGGAAAACAAATTCACAGTAACAGAGATAAATTTTAGATCAATAAAACATACGAATAGTCAACCATTAATACAACACTTTACATATGATCCAACTAGCTCATTGTCGATAGAAGATAACACCAATACCAATACCAATACCAATACCAATACCAATACCAATACCAATACCAATACCAATACCAATACCAACACCAACACCAACACCAACACTTACATCAATACCAACACCAACACCAACACCAATTTCAACACCACCTTCCAATACAACAACATCATCGACATAACAAATTATTATAATTCCAATAACAACCAACCACAAAATGAAATTGAAGATGATACTGAAGTTGAATCACAACAATGATATGATATTGTTCGTGGTATGATGGATTCGTTGTTGACATTTTAAACAATGAATCATTCAGGTATTCAATACTCCACAAGGAAAAACAATCCAAGATTTTTTACCTGATGATTTTTTAAATTTAAATAACCATTCCAATGTAATTGATGAAGATGAAGATCAAGATCAAGATCAAGTCGTTGATTTTTTTGAAGATGAAAACCATCAAAATCCCGAAATTGGTTCTGACGACGATGATTATTTTATCCAAGAGAATCAATATGATAATGATGAATATGATAATGATGAATATGATAACGATGAAGATGAAATTATAAATTCTCAATTTATGTAAAATATTCAAATAAAATTAAGTAAAATATTTTAAAAAAAAAAAAATAATTAAGAAAAATATATAGTAAAATTTTAATTATTATTTTTAATCATTCAATTTTTATAAATCTTTTTTTATTTAAAAGGTAACTTAATTGAGATTATAGTAATGTATTTATTCTATAAAAAACAAATACTACTAATTAATTGGCTCTGATTATATTATAGTTTTTTTTTTTTGTTGTGATTTTTTTTTTTTATTAAAAAAAAAAAGTTTTAATTTTTATTTTACTTATTTGTTATTTAGTTTTTATAAATCTTTTTTTATTTAAAAGGCAACTTAATTGAGATTATAGTTATGTATTTTTTTTATAAAAAAAATAAATAATATTAAATATTTTTTATATTGATTATATTATAGTTTTTTTTTTGGGATTGTGTGGTTTTTTTTTAATTAATAAAAATAAGGATTTAATTTTTATTTTACTTATTTGTCATTCAATTTTTATAAATCTTTTTTTATTTTAAAGGTAACATAATTGAGATTATATTAATATTTTTTTCCATATAAAAAAACAAATAATATTAAATATTTTTGGTTCTGATTATATTATAGTTTTATTTTTGTTGTGATTTTTTTTTTTTAAAAAAAAAAGTTTTAATTTTTATTTTCTTGTTTGTCATTTAATTTTTATAATTCTTTTTTTATTTTAAAGAAAAATTAATTGAGATTATATTCATGTATTTTTTTATAAAAAAAAATTAATAATATTAAATATTTTTTATATTGATTATATCATAGTTTTTTTTTTTTTTTTTTTTTTTTTAAATATTTAACACATTTTTACCATATAAAAATTTATATGACCCCCAAAAAAAATAAAATTTAATTCAAAAAAAATAAAATTGTTTTTACTTTTTTGAAAATTTCAGTTTTGCTGACCCCCACCTGCGCGTTCCATTTTCCAGTATTATCGGAGGGTTTGTGCTAAAATTTGAATTTAAAGGTTGACTTTCTGTATTAATATTCCCATGATTGAAACTATTGTTTAATTGAAGGCTTGAAGGTGAATCGGTGACAATAGCATCCGTATCACATGTAATAATATTATTGTAACTATTATTATCCATATTATTATTATCCGTATCACATGTAATAATATTATTGTAACTATTATTATCCATATTATTATTATTATTATCCATATTTGAATATATTTTTATGAATCTTGTAGAAATCTTTCATCTTAGACTACTTCCTATTTTGTATAATATTGAGATTATAGAAATTGTAGATCGTATATTAATTTAAAATTTAAAATAAAAAAATAAAAAAAAAAAAAAAATAAAAAAACAATTTCGAATTTTTACGATCTACAATTTCTATTTATATTTTTTTTTTTTTTATTTTGTCATTCAATTTTTTTTTTTAATATTTTTTAAGGTCTTAAATACAATATCAATTTATATTTTTTTTTTATTTTTTTTATATTTTTATCTATTTATTATTTTTTTTATATTATATAAAAAAAATTTACATGCAAAAAAAAAAAAAAAAAATTATTTATTTTAATATTTACCATTTACAACACTGGAAAAGCCTGAAAGAAATAAATTATTTCCGAAATATTTCGAAATAAAAACTCGAAAAAATGCCATTTTTTATTTCGTGAAATAAATTATTTCAATTATTTCCGAAATAAAAAGTAATTCTTAATTTTTTTTTTTTATTTTACCATTTTGTTCATAATAGCTATGTATATAGATTAAAAACACTTAATTAAGTTCAATTTTTATTAAATTAGTTGATTACAAACATTAAAAAAAATTCATTATTTTACAAAATATTGTGAAATAATTTATTTCATGAAATATTGCGAAATAATTTATTTCATAAAATATTGCCAAATAAAAAAATTTTATTTCACGAAATAAATGAAATAAAAAAATTTTATTTCACGAAATAAATGAAATAAAATTTTTATTTCCGAAATAAAAAAATTTTATTTCACGAAATAAATGAAATAAAATTTTTATTTCCGAAATAAAATTTTTATTTCCGAAATAAATGAAATAATTTATTTGACAAAATAATGAAAAATAATGATGAAATAAAATAAATTTTATTGACGTATTTGAGGTTCGCTTCTAATAATGGGCATTGAGTTTCATTAAGATTGAAAGTGGAGGCAATTTACCCCTCCGATAATACTGGAAAATGGAACGCGCAGGTGGGGATCAGCAAAACTGAAATTTTCAAAAAAGTAAAAACAATTTTATTTTTTTTGAATTAAATTTTATTTTTTTTGGGGGTCGTATAAATTTTTATATGGTAAAAATGTGTTAAATATTTAATAAAAAAAAAAAAAAAAAAAAACTATGATATAATCAATATAAAAAATATTTAATATTATTAATTTTTTTTTATAAAAAAATATATAAATATAATCTCAATTAATTTTTCTTTAAAATAAAAAAAGAATTATAAAAATTAAATGACAAACAAGAAAATAAAAATTAAAACTTTTTTTTTAATAAAAAAAAAATCACAACAAAAATAAAACTATAATAAATAATCAGAACCAAAAATATTTAATATTATTTGTTTTTTTATATGGAAAAAAATATTAATATAATCTCAATTATGTTACCTTTAAAATAAAAAAAGATTTATAAAAATTGAATGACAAATAAGTAAAATAAAAATTAAATCCTTATTTTTATTAATTAAAAAAAAACCACACAATCCCAAAAAAAAAAACTATGATATAATCAATATAAAAAATATTTAATATTATTTATTTTTTTTATAAAAAAAATACATAACTATAATCTCAATTAAGTTGCCTTTTAAATAAAAAAAGATTTATAAAAACTAAATAACAAATAAGTAAAATAAAAATTAAAACTTTTTTTTTTTAATAAAAAAAAAAAAATCACAACAAAAAAAAAAAACTATAATATAATCAGAGCCAATTAATTAGTAGTATTTGTTTTTTATAGAATAAATACATTACTATAATCTCAATTAAGTTACCTTTTAAATAAAAAAGATTTATAAAAATTGAATGATTAAAAATAATAATTAAAATTTTACTATATATTTTTCTTAATTATTTTTTTTTTTTTTAAAATATTTTACTTAATTTTATTTGAATATTTTACATAAATTGAGAATTTATAATTTCATCTTCATCGTTATCATATTCATCATTATCATATTCATCATTATCATATTCATCATTATCATATTGATTCTCTTGGATAAAATAATCATCGTCGTCAGAACCAATTTCGGGATTTTGATGGTTTTCATCTTCAAAAAAATCAACGACTTGATCTTGATCTTGATCTTCATCTTCATCAATTACATTGGAATGGTTATTTAAATTTAAAAAATCATCAGGTAAAAAATCTTGGATTGTTTTTCCTTGTGGAATATTGAATACCTGAATGATTCATTGTTTAAAATGTCAACAACGAATCCATCATACCATGAACAATATCATATCATTGTTGTGATTCAACTTCAGTATCATCTTCAATTTCATTTTGTGGTTGGTTGTTATTGGAATTATAATAATTTGTTATGTCGATGATGTTGTTGTATTGGAAGGTGGTGTTGAAATTGGTGTTGGTGTTGAAGTTGGTGTTGGTATTGGTGTTAGTGTTGGTGGTAGTGGTAGTGGTGGTGGTGGTGGTGGTGGTGTTGGTGTTGGTGTTGGTGTTGGTGTTGGTGTTGGTGTTGGTGTTGGTGTTGGTGTTGGTGTTGGTATTGGTATTGGTGTTATCTTCTATCGACAATGAGCTAGTTGGATCATATGTAAAGTGTTGTATTAATGGTTGACTATTCGTATGTTTTATTGATCTAAAATTTATCTCTGTTACTGTGAATTTGTTTTCCTCTCTTATACATTAAAATCTTCTTCGAAATTTGATTCTCTTTTATTGAACATTTTTGTTTTTGTATGTCAATTTCTGTAAGATATTTTATACATTCAATAAATATTTAAAAAAAAAAATATTAAATAATAAAAAAATAAAAAACGAATGAAAATTTGTAAAATTGAGATTTTTTTAATTATTATTCAAATATTTAAATTATATAATTAAATGAGTTATTGTTCTGTGGTGATCAAAAAAAGAATTTAGAAAAAAAATTTAAAAAAAAAAATTTAAAAAAAAAAAATTAAAAAAAAAAATTTAAAAAAAATTAAAAAAATACATTACTATAATTGAGATTATGTTACCTTTTAAATAAAATTGAATGACAAATAAGTAAAATAAAAATTAAAACCTTTATTTTTTTAATTATAAAAAAAAAACCACACATTCCCAAAAAAAAAAAAACCATGATATAATTATAGTTTTTAATAAACTTTTTTATATTTTAATATTATTAAAAAATATATAATATTTTTAATATATATATTAAAACACACTTACCCCGTACGGTTTTCAGAAGTTGTGTCAGGTAGTATCTGTTAATTCCTGCCACTTGAACGTGGTGATTTTTGAATGTGGTGTGTGTTTAGGAAAATTCCAAAAAATAAAAATAATATTTT
Source organism: Dictyostelium firmibasis (assembly GCA_036169595.1). Lineage (NCBI taxonomy): Eukaryota > Evosea > Eumycetozoa > Dictyosteliales > Dictyosteliaceae > Dictyostelium > Dictyostelium firmibasis. The sequence continues at coordinate 4,851,501 of CM069765.1, read as the reverse complement.
TTTATTTTTTATTTTTATTTTTACTTTTTTTACCACATATACAATTTTTTTCATTCATTAATTAAGTTTATAGTAATTTTAGATTTCAATTAAAATATGGTTCAATTTTAAGGAAATTTCGGAGGGAAACTAGCGTAATGATTTATTTTTAAAAAATTATAAAAACATCTTCGACTTTTTCGAAGAGAAAAAAATAACAAAATTTCGACAATTGTAAAAACACTGCAAATTATCTTCTCCCCCTGCCGTGGGTTTTTACAAGTGTTAAGTGGGGTCTCATAAAAATTTAATATGTAAAAATTAACTTTGAAAAAAAAAAAAAGTTTCTCATATAAAAATTGTGGGAAGATTTCGACATATACCACCTGAAATCTTCGCAACCTGCCGTCTCCTAAAAATTCAAATAAAAGTGTATTTTTCAACCGATTCAGTCCGTGTAAAGATTTATCACAAACTGAATCGGTTAATAATTAATTTTTATTTATATTTTTTTTTAAAATTAAAATTTTTTTTTTTTTTTTTTGTTGGTTATTTTTTTTTTTTTTTTTTTTTGTGATTTTTTTTTTTTTTGTAATATTATTGTTATTATTTTAATGAAAATGAAAATAAATTATTTAATTTTTTTAATTATATTGTTGAATTATTATTGCTCTGTTGGAAATAGTAGTAGTAGTAGTGGTGGTGGTGGTGGTGGTGGTGGATTAAATTATTTATTGATTGCTGCTGATGAGGATGATGATGTTCCAACCAATTCTCAACCAAGTTTGAATAGTACTCAGCCAAGCAATGTTGAGTTTGAACCTGAAATTTCATACACAGCTACACCACGTTTGTCCAATGTGGTTGGTGTAAATGTACCTGTAAATCAACATCCAATATCTAACCAAATACCAAACTGGTATACTTGCAGACACGACCCTTGCAACAGCAGATTTTCAGACACTGGATACAGGAATAAACATGAAAAACGTTTGGAATTGCACCAAAACAGATGTACGCCCAATTGTCATGTGTGTTATTATTTCAACCAACCAATTAATTTTAAAAAACCATATATTGTACCATCTGAATTAAGAAACAATCAAGTTCAGAGAAGTGAAGAAGAAATAATAATGGGATTTATAAGAGATGGTGAACTTCAAATTCAAAGGGAAATTGAATTTCAAAATCAAAGACGAGAGGAGGAATATGTTGAAGAAGAGGCTGAAGTAACAGAGGTACAAATCAAAAAATGTATTCACTGGAATTGTAATGCTAGTCTGACTATATCAAATTGGCAAAGACATATCAAATTGGTGAGACACACACATGGTGATTTGCAAATTGAGGAACATGAGCGTTGTCCAGGATGTAACAAAGCGGCAAATTTGGTTGTAAATGCAAACAACAGAGATATCTCAAATAATTTGAGTAGAATTAGTACTGATCATCTTTCAATCAAGACGGTGGCTTGTATGAAACTCATACATGGTATTGTTGATTCTAAATGGAAAAATTTTAAAAACACCATGAAATTATCTAGTGATTTCACATTATATCACATTAAAAAAGAATGTAGAAAAGGTAATATATTGATTAGTAATTGGTTTTTTCTTCTTTTTTTTTGTATTCCCTCCGAAATAAAGTATTTTTATGGTGTCTTGGGTACGTTTGTTTGTTCAGCAAAAATAAACGATCTGCGCGCGAAACGGCATAATTTAATTAAAAAATAAAAAATTTAAATCGAAAAAATTAAAATTTGTGTTTTTTAAAAATAAAAATCTCATATTTTAATTAAAATTAATTTTTTTATTTTTTTTTTATTTTTTTTTTTATTTTTTTTTTTTTTATTTTTTTTTATTTTTTTTCATTTTTTTTTTTTTTTATTTTTTATTTTTGACAGATTGTAGCATAGTTGAAATATTATTACCAATAAACTTGATCAAATAATTCCTCATCCCAATCTATCTCTGTTTCATCTTCTTCGTCTTCTTCTTCATCTTCATCCTCATCTTCATCTTCGTAGATATCCTGTTCATCATCTTGAACCTGGTCATCATTTGGATTGTTTTGGTTTTGATTATAATTATTTTTTTGATATTGGTTTTGAGAAAATTTGTCATCAATATGTAAATGGTTGTATTTCATTTGTAGTGACAGATGTGATTCATCTAGAATTGGTCTAATAAAGGTTTTTTTGGTATCAGTGTTGATTTTGATGAAACCATGATAGTGATTGAAATCAAAAAATTTTACTAGATATTTTCTGTGGACTCTGTTGCCAAAAACACTTTGAATAATACCAGCAAAGAAAAATCCATCGTAATGTGCTACCACGAGGTCATAGCGTTTGAGGAATCGGTGATGTTGATTCATTAATAAATCAGCATTTGGACAAGCTACAAAACTATAATCGAAAAGTACAATTAGGTCCTCTTTAATATTGTATATTATTTCATCTCTTTTATCTTTAGTAAATTCTCTTAATATTTATAAAATAAAATGAAAGAAACTATAGTATTAGAAGTATTTTAAATAAAATAATAAATGTTTATATTATACGTACTTTGGATATTTTACATCATAACAGAATACTCCAAGTAAAAATTTGATACCAACTATGTATCCATCATGCCATGATGAATACCCTGATGCATTTACATTAACACCTTCAATCCAACATGTAGATACCTTTTGGTTAAGTTTGTATTTTGGTTTATGTGTTGGGAATTGGATGTCACATAATGAGCGAAAGGATCCTCCAAATACTTCTGTAAAACTAAGAGAGGTGTGATTTCTTTTCTTTTCATTTTTGATGATGTTTCTAACCTCTTTGTTCTTTTCAATTTTTAGCATTGAGGATTGGTTTTGTTTAAAATCAAAAGACTGTGATGATGAAGATCGCGATTGAGATGATTGAACACGGCTATAATTGTTGACTTGATCTAATTCAGTTTTGGTTGCCTCAAGTTGGTTCATAAACAATTCTCCATGTTTGAATATTCTAATCATTAAATTTATCCATAAAATTTGGTATTGTAATGTGTGTGGGAGAGTGAGATTATTAATATTGTTATTATTGTTATTATTGTCGCTATTATTTTTGATAACTTCCTCATCGAATTGATTTTCATTCTCTTCATTATATTCTTCATCCTCTTCATTATATTCATCATAGTTTTGATCACTAATAAGATTATTGATATTTGTTGTTGTTGTTGTTGTTGTTGTTGTTGTTGTTGTTGTTGTTGTTGTTGTTGCTGTTGCTGTTGCTGTTGTTGTTGTTGTTGTTGTTGCTGTTGGTGTTGGTGTTATTGTTGGTGTGTGGTTGTTTTTTAACTTTTTGTTACCAACATTATAACCATTGGTTTCATTTTCTTTAATGGTTCTATTAAATCGATGTGTACCCTCAACACCAAATGTTGAGAATCTTTCCAAGTTTCCAAACTTGGCTCTAAAATCACCTGCATGAATTATAAAATTGTGTATGTATGTTGTAAATTGATTATCTCTATTATATAAAATAAAGTTATAATTTGTTAATAATATTATTAGGCCAATGGTGATAAATATAATAAACTAAACTTACTGAATATTAAATACTTCAATACTTTGATCCATTAATCTCCATCCCATGTATCTCCATTGTGGCACTGTAATTGGATCATCACTACACAACAAACGAATCATGAAATCTAATTTATTAAAAACAGATCTAACCTGAATTATAATATTAAATGGTTAGTGGTGTGAATATGATTGATTACGTTTAAAATTTTTTTATATATTAGATGATTTAAACATAATAATAATAATAATAATAATAATAATAATAATAATAATAATAATAATAACTTACTTTTGTCATTTTTTGTCTATTTGAAACCTTAAATTCATCAAAAATATTGAATAACTTTTCTCTGTTTTTAATAATTCTCTCAAATTCCATATAATTGACCATACTTGATGCAACACGATCTACCATCTTATTTGAGATTTCTTTATTACCATCAGAGGTAAATTTTGATATACTTTCTGTTATATTTACTTTGCAATCAACTTTGAAAAATTCTTCTATTTTTTTGGTCAATAATTCATTATTTTCTTCAATTGGTTGCAACAACAGACGGATGTAAAATCTAACTACACCCATAATCATGTGAAGGGTATCTAATATAACATCCCATGGATCAATATCTAAACATGGTGGACCGATCATCCCATTGTGCTTTTTTGAAGATTTAATTTGTTCTCCTTCTTGATATTTATCTTTTTTCATTTTAATAGCCTTTTGAACTGCTGCTTGATTGTATTCATAAGTTCTTTTTTCGAAATCCAACAACCAAAAAAAAGAATGAATGGTTTCACAAGTGCACTGACAAAGACTACACCTCCAAAATGATTTTGGATGAAAAATATTTCCATACCCAAGTAATTTAATCTTGCATGCTAAATCATAACTGTGTAATAAAATACACTGAACTCTTTCCTGACCAAATTTGATTTGGCCGTGCTCGGTATCAAAGAACTGATTGAGCTCTTCTCTAATTGGTTTCAACTCTTTTGTTAAATTGCTATATGTTTCTGACATAATTGATACACCTAATAATATTCCGTCAATATGAGATTTTAATTGAGTTGTTGTTTTGTGATCTCTTATCGATTTTATCATTATAGCATTTTGTGGGTGTGTTTTGTTTTTATTCATTACACACCCATCCATTTGTAATAAAAAGTTTATTGGTTGATTATTATTATTATTATTACTATTACTATTGTTATTATTATTATTATTATTATTATTATTATTATTATTATTATTATTATTATTATTATTATTATTATTATAATTATTATTATTATTATAATTATTAGTTGGTTGTTGTCTATTTGATGCAATTACATAGTTTTTTAGATCATCGATTGATTGACCACTATCTTCCATTTCTTGAATTTCATGATTATCTATTTTTAAAATTAATTTGATTGTTTTTTTGATATCTATATAATAACCATTGGGTAATTTTTTAGGGAAATAAATTTTTGATGCCAAAATTCTTGAAAAACTTTTAATTCTTGAAATACTGTAATAATGTACACTTAAACCTAAAGATGTACAATGATATCCCCATTTGCTGAATGGTATCATGTTACAATACTTGTCACGTACTAAATGTTCAAATGGTACATCTTTTATTAATGGATAAAAATAAAAACAACACTTTAGTATATATGCATATAGTATAATAAAACAAAAAACATCGTGAAACTATATTTTATAATTGATTATTGTAAAAAATAAACAAACACAAAATAAAATTAAAAAATAAAATAAACAAATAAGTAATAAATAATGTAAAGTATGTTTTATTTGAGGTGAATGATTTGAAAATAAAATTTTGAAAAAAAAAAATTGAAAAATTGAAAAAGAAAAATTTATTTGTTCAGCTTCCCACACTTCCAAAAATATACATACTTGAACTAGAACGATCTTCGATTAATTTCTTTTCCTCACTTATTCGAGCAAGACATTCAATATCCTTGCACCTCCTACAATTTATTTTATCATTTGGGAACCCATAATGATGTAGTTTTTTGTAATGATTTTGGGCATTTGAATATGTAATTATCGAACCACAATTTGTATGGTCGCACACTATATTTTTTGAGTGTTTTGGAACATATGTTTCATTATTTTGGTGGTTTTTTGCCTCTACCTCTGATTTTGATTCTTCCTGGATACCAACTCTTATTATTTCTAATTGTGGTTCATGATGTTTTCTAATGTGGTCATATATTGTATCGGTATACTTTACCAATTTATATTCACTACATTCTGAACAACCATACTTGTCATCACTTTTAACTACCAATTGTTTAACTATAAGTGTGGAATATTTATTATTGATTTTATTTGTTCTTTGTCTACTATTGGAATTGCTACCATTACTGACAATACTACTATTGATGCTATCACTACAATAGCTTCTAGTAACAATCAATCCACCAACATCATTACTTGTATTAACGCCATCAATATTATTATTATTATTATTATTATTATTATTATTATTATTATTATTATTATTATTATTATTATTATTATTATTATTATTATTATTATTATTATTATTATTATTATTATTATTATTATTATTATTATTATTATTATTATTATTATTATTATTATTATTATTATTATAATTATTATTATTATTATTATTATTGTTTACACCATTATTATTACTATTATTATTTAAAAAATATTTTCTTTCTAGAAGGTCTTTATTAGAAAGAGTTATTAATGAAGAATGCTGTTTTTTTATGTGTCTTCTTATACCTTTTTTGTTTTGAGAACCACCACGACAACTTTTATTATTATTATCAACTCTACAAATGTTACAAAAATGCTTTCCATCTCTTTGAGTATAAATCAATCTATTAAAATATTCGATGGTTAAAGTTGAATTATTATTGTTGTTATTATTTAACAGGGTATTATTATTATTATTATTATTATTATTATTATTATTATTATTATTATTATTATTATTATTATTATTATTATTATTATTATTATTATTATTATTATTATTATTATTATTATTATTATTATTATTATTATTATTATTATTATTATTATTATTATTATTATTATTATTATTATTATTATTATTATTATTATTATTATTATTATTAATAACATTACTACTATTACTAGTATTATTATTATTATTATTGTTAATATTATTATTATTATTATAATTGTGGTTATATATATATAATGGTGGGTTTGAAGCTTCGTAAATGCTTGGTGAATGGATTGGAGAATGGGTTGGTGTTTGAGTTGGTGTATGAGTTGGTGTTAATTCATAACAACCGTCATTGTCACTGTCGCCACTACTTTTATTAAATTTAGTACTGTTTGTGCTAAAATTTGAATTTAAAGGTTGACTTTCTGTATTAATATTCCCATGATTGAAACTATTGTTTAATTGAAGGCTTGAAGGTGAATCGGTGACATTAGCATCCGTATCACATGTAATAATATTATTGTAACTATTATTATTTTTATTAATATTATTATTATCCATATTATTATTATTATCCATATTTGAATATATTTTTATGAATCTTGTAGAAATCTTTCATCTTAGACTACTTCACTGCAAATTATCTTCTCCCCCTGCCGTGGGTTTTTACAAGTGTTAAGTGGGGTCTCATAAAAATTTAATATGTAAAAATTAACTTTGAAAAAAAAAAAAAGTTTCTCATATAAAAATTGTGGGAAGATTTCGACATATACCACCTGAAATCTTCGCAACCTGCCGTCTCCTAAAAAAATCAAATAAAAGTGTATTTTTCAACCGATTCAGTCCGTGTAAAGATTTATCACAAACTGAATCGGTTAATAATTAATTTTTATTTATATTTTTTTTTAAAATTTTAATTTTTTTTTTTTTTTTTTGTTGGTTATTTTTTTTTTTTTTTTTTTTTTTTTTGTGATTTTTTTTTTTTTTGTAATATTATTGTTATTATTTTAATGAAAATGAAAATAAATTATTTAATTTTTTTAATTATATTGTTGAATTATTATTGCTCTGTTGGAAATAGTAGTAGTAGTAGTGGTGGTGGTGGTGGTGGTGGTGGATTAAATAATTTATTGATTGCTGCTGATGAGGATGATGATGTTCCAACCAATTCTCAACCAAGTTTGAATAGTACTCAGCCAAGCAATGTTGAGTTTGAACCTGAAATTTCATACACAGCTACACCACGTTTGTCCAATGTGGTTGGTGTAAATGTACCTGTAAATCAACATCCAATATCTAACCAAATACCAAACTGGTATACTTGCAGACACGACCCTTGCAACAGCAGATTTTCAGACACTGGATACAGAAATAAACATGAAAAACGTTTGGAATTGCACCATAACAGATGTACACCAAATTGTCATGTGTGTTACTATTTCAACCAACCAATTAATTTTAAAAAACCATATATTGTACCATCTGAAATAAGAAACAATCAAGTTCAGAGAAGTGAAGAAGAAATAATAATGGGATTTATAAGAGATGGTGAACTTCAAATTCAAAGGGAAATTGAATTTCAAAATCAAAGACGAGAGGAGGATTATGTTGAAGAAGAGGCTGAAGTAACAGAGGTACAAATCAAAAAATGTATTCACTGGAATTGTAATGCTAGTCTGACTATATCAAATTGGCAAAGACATATCAAATTGGTGAGACACACACATGGTGATTTGAAAATTGAGGAACATGAGCGTTGTCCAGGATGTAACAAAGCGGCAAATTTGGTTGTAAATGCAAACAACAGAGATATCTCAAATAATTTGAGTAGAATTAGTACTGATCATCTTTCAATCAAGACGGTGGCTTGTATGAAACTCATACATGGTATTGTTGATTCTAAATGGAAAAATTTTCAAAACACCATGAAATTATCTAGTGATTTCACATTATATCACATTAAAAAAGAATGTAGAAAAGGTAATATATTGATTAGTAATTGGTTTTTTCTTCTTTTTTTTTTGTATTTATATTAACTAAACTTACATATACAAAAATGTAATAGAATTAGAAGAGCTAATAGAAGCATCTATTTCAACCAATAGGGGTAGATACATTTCAATTAGAAAGTTGTTGAACATGTTGATTGAAAATGAAAATCCACCACAAAATTTTTTAATTCATATGGGCATAGACGGCGCAGGAATGACCAATAATGGGACTGTGAAACAAGTAATTGGTACAATGCAAGGTGTGCATTCACAAAAATTGGTAGCTAAAAGTAAATCACCATATGACGCTTATCAATTTTTAATATACCAAGGAGATGAAGATGTTTTAACTTTGAAAGAAGAGTTGGCTCCATTGATTAAAACCTTAAACTACATGGTTAAAAATAATGATTTACAAAACGTTTTCAATGGATTTAGACACACATTCAAAAGAATAGTGTACAATGTTGATTTAGTTTTAGTATTGGATTTAGCTTGTTTGATAAATATTCTGGGATTGTATACTGTTTGGAAAAGACAGAGTACATACCGATGCCCTTGGTGTGAGATTACAAAAGATGAGATGAATCGATTCCATAAAAGACCATTTAGAGACATCTATAATATGCACAAACATGCTCCTGTTGGAGCATCTGCATCAACTACCAAAAGATGTAAAGGGCAAAGATCGTCACCCATTCTACCAATTCCATTGGATCAAATTGTACCAGATTTTTTACATATGGTACAGGCCGTGATAAAACAATTTTTTAAATTGATTGTTGATGAAGAAATTGTTAATCTACCTGATCCAACACACATCACCAGAAAGTCAAAGTATAGAAGAGAGTTGGAACATTTTCTTAAAGAAGAGTGTGGAATTAAACTATTTAAACCATCTGATGGATCATTTGCTGACCTCCCAACAAATTTCAGAAACTCTAGAATTAAATATAATGAGTTAATTATGATTTTATTCAAGTATGAAAAGTTGGTAGCAATTGTAAATAAATACTCTTTAAATCCTAATAAACATAAAGTAAGTAAAAAAAATTTAATAATGGAGAACCATAATAAATAAATTAATTAAAAATAGTAATAAATAAAAAAATAAAAATAAAAATAATAAATAATAAATAGTAATAATAATAAATAATAAATAATAAATAATAAATAATAAATAATAAATAATAAATAATAAATAATAAATAATAAATAGTAATAATAATAAATAATAAATAATAAATAATAAATAATAAATAATAAATAATAAATAATAAATAATAAATAATAAATAATAAATAATAAATAATAATAATAATAATAATAATAATAATAATAATAATAATAATAATAATAATAATATACATATTTTATAAATTAATACTTACAAATAATAAATACAAAACCAGGTATCAAAATTGTGGAAAATGATGTATGCATTAATTAGTTTGATGTCTAGTGTGACAGCATGTTCTGAGTCTAAATGGTTGGAATATGCATCAGTATTTGGTAATTTAGCTTTGGAAATTTATGATATTAACTGGACCACCAAAGAAGTAATTTCTACATACTTACACATACTTATTTGCCATACTGGCTATTTCATTGAAAAGTATGGAAAAATGGGTATTTGTATCGAAGCACTGGCAAACTTTGCAACAGAAGGAGAGCACTTCTTAAATAAAATAATATATACCCGGAGCACGAATAAAACCAAATATAGAGTTGGTGGAGATAATGAAGATGCTTGTTTACAACAAATTACCAAATCTAATTATATAACAAAGGTAACTCATACCGTTGACGAGTACAAAAGTATGCTAACACCATCATCAAGAAATACTTCATACTCTGCTGACAAACTGAATCATAATATGTTTGACTACAGAGATTTGTTTGGATCTGGTATTGGTGAATATAGTTTAAATATATTTGCTGCTGTTGACCAATATGATGAAGGTGACGAACTTGATTTAGGTTTTCAAGATGTGTACGATGCCGATGCTGATGATGAATACCAAAATGAAAATATTTGTTTTGATATTATTGATTATGATGATGATGATCAACCTATACCAGATATAAATCCAAATATCAATACTTTGACAACTAATACTACTACTACTACTACTACAACAACAACTACTACTTACAATAGAAATAAAAGACCAGAAACTACCACCTCATCTGACCATGTTCAACGGTCCCCAAATAGATTGACACATGTCGATTCATCATCTTCTATGGTCGATGATGTTGTTTTGGCAAACACCTTATCTCTATACAAGGTTGCGAGGTTAACATGGAAGAAAAACTATAACATCAATGTTAAATATCATGTTGGTCAGCCTGTGAAAGCTCTTAGCCAATTCAATAACGAATTTAAATTTTCGTTTTGGCCTGCTGTTGTTGTTGGTTATAAATTATCCACAACCTATAATGAAATTGAATATTTGTTGAAATTCGAGTAAGTGTTATGCTATATATATATATATATATATATATATATATATATATATATATATATATATATATATATATATATATATATATATATATATTATCCACATATGTTATTATAATAAACTATTTATTTATAAAATAGTCTATTAATTATAGAAACTAACCAAATATATACATACAGTCAAGTATTGGATTTTGTTGAGTATCAATGTACTCTAAATAATAATATTATTCCCTATATTAAAGATGAAGAGGTGGAATGGGTGGATAAACAAAAAATTAATACATTGATCAGTGGTGAGAAATTATTGGTGAAAATTGAATCATTGTGTGGTGATAGAGGTCAAATGGTTAAACATAAACAAAAACATAATTTTTATTGGTATAGAGTATGTTTTGAAAAGATTGATCCACGTGATAATAAAAAAATAATTATAAAACTTACTGACTTTCCATTCAACAATGAAGGTAATAATGTTGAGCATTTTTTCAGATTGCGTCGAAATAATACAATTTTATTAGATTGACTAATTTAATTAACACCTCTAAAAAATAATAAATAAATAAAACGGGCACAAAATATATATTATAAAGTAACAAATAAAGTAAACAAATAAAATTATCAAATAGGTAATAAATATATATTATAATGTAGTTTATTTGAGGTGAATGATATGAAAAATAAAATTTTGAAAAAAAAAAATTGAAATAATTTAAAAAAAAAAAAAAAATTTGCGCAGCTACCCCCACCCACACTTTCAAAAATTACTTCAGAAAAACACACAGCAGGGGGTAGAAGAAATGTTGTAGTGCTTCCTATTTTGTATAATATTGAGATTAATAGAAATTGTAGATCGTATATTAATTTAAAATTTAAAAAATAAAAAAAAATAAAAAAAAAAAAAATAAAAAAACAATTTCGAATTTTTACGATCTACAATTTCTATTTATATTTTTTTTTTTTTTTATTTTCTCATTTAATTTTTTTTTTTAATATTTTTTAATATTTAAGGTCTTAAATACAAAATCAATTTATATTTTTTTTTTTATTTTTTTATATTTTTATCTATTTATTATTTTTTTTTTTAAAATATAAAAAAAATTTACATGCAAAAAAAAAAAAAAAAAAATTATTTTAATATTTACCATTTACAATTTCCTATTTATATTATATTTTTTTATATTTTATTATTTAATTTTTTTTTGAATAATTATTAGTACATAATAAAAATTTACATATAAAAAAAAAAAAAAAAAAAATTTTTACATATAAAAAAAAAAAAAAAAAAAAAAAAATCACCATTTAAAATGACATTATTACTTTTTTTTCATAGTTATTGATTAAAAACATCTAAAACACTCATATAACCCAAGAAGATACCTTATCATAATGAAAGGGCCTGTTGTTCTGTTATGACATGGTTATTTTGGAGTGTTGATAAGGCTTTTCAAAACTCCGCAAGATCTAAAAAAATAAAAAAATAAAAAAAATATTTTTTTAATTTAAATTTTAATTTTTTTTATTTTTATTTTTAAATTAATTTTTTCCCGGGTTATATGACAAATAAAATCGAATGCACCAGATTATTGGTCATTTTAATATGAACTTATCAATACTAAAAACCGGAGGGTATATTAACTAAACTTACATATACAAAAATGTAATAGAATTAGAAGAGCTAATAGAAGCATCTATTTCAACCAATAGGGGTAGATACATTTCAATTAGAAAGTTGTTGAACATGTTGATTGAAAATGAAAATCCACCACAAAATTTTTTAATTCATATGGGCATAGACGGCGCAGGAATGACCAATAATGGGACTGTGAAACAAGTAATTGGTACAATGCAAGGTGTGCATTCACAAAAATTGGTAGCTAAAAGTAAATCACCATATGACGCTTATCAATTTTTAATATACCAAGGAGATGAAGATGTTTTAACTTTGAAAGAAGAGTTGGCTCCATTGATTAAAACCTTAAACTACATGGTTAAAAATAATGATTTACAAAACGTTTTCAATGGATTTAGACACACATTCAAAAGAATAGTGTACAATGTTGATTTAGTTTTAGTATTGGATTTAGCTTGTTTGATAAATATTCTGGGATTGTATACTGTTTGGAAAAGACAGAGTACATACCGATGCCCTTGGTGTGAGATTACAAAAGATGAGATGAATCGATTCCATAAAAGACCATTTAGAGACATCTATAATATGCACAAACATGCTCCTGTTGGAGCATCTGCATCAACTACCAAAAGATGTAAAGGGCAAAGATCTTCACCCATTCTACCAATTCCATTGGATCAAATTGTACCAGATTTTTTACATATGGTACAGGCCGTGATAAAACAATTTTTTAAATTGATTGTTGATGAAGAAATTGTTAATCTACCTGATCCAACACACATCACCAGAAAGTCAAAGTATAGAAGAGAGTTGGAACATTTTCTTAAAGAAGAGTGTGGAATTAAACTATTTAAACCATCTGATGGATCATTTGCTGACCTCCCAACAAATTTCAGAAACTCTAGAATTAAATATAATGAGTTAATTATGATTTTATTCAAGTATGAAAAGTTGGTAGCAATTGTAAATAAATACTCTTTAAATCCTAATAAACATAAAGTAAGTAAAAAAAATTTAATAATGGAGAACCATAATAAATAAATTAATTAAAAATAGTAATAAATAAAAAAAAATAAAAATAAAAATAATAAATAATAAATAGTAATAATAATAAATAATAAATAATAATAATAATAATAAATAATAAATAAATAATAAATAATAAATAATAAATAATAAATAATAAATAATAAATAATAAATAATAAATAATAAATAATAAATAATAAATAATAAATAATAATAATAATAATAATAATAATAAATAATAATAATAATAATAATAATAATAATAATAATAATAATAATAATAATAATAATAATAATAATAATAATAATAATAATAATAATAATAATAATAATAATAATAATAATAATAATAATAATAATAATAATAATAATAATAATAATAATAATAATAATAATAATAATAATAATAATAATAATAATAATAATAATATACATATTTTATAAATTAATACTTACAAATAATAAATACAAAACCAGGTATCAAAATTGTGGAAAATGATGTATGCATTAATTAGTTTGATGTCTAGTGTGACAGCATGTTCTGAGTCTAAATGGTTGGAATATGCATCAGTATTTGGTAATTTAGCTTTGGAAATTTATGATATTAACTGGACCACCAAAGAAGTAATTTCTACATACTTACACATACTTATTTGCCATACTGGCTATTTCATTGAAAAGTATGGAAAAATGGGTATTTGTATCGAAGCACTGGCAAACTTTGCAACAGAAGGAGAGCACTTCTTAAATAAAATAATATATACCCGGAGCACGAATAAAACCAAATATAGAGTTGGTGGAGATAATGAAGATGCTTGTTTACAACAAATTACCAAATCTAATTATATAACAAAGGTAACTCATACCGTTGACGAGTACAAAAGTATGCTAACACCATCATCAAGAAATACTTCATACTCTGCTGACAAACTGAATCATAATATGTTTGACTACAGAGATTTGTTTGGATCTGGTATTGGTGAATATAGTTTAAATATAGTTGCTGCTGTTGACCAATATGATGAATGTGACGAACTTGATTTAGGTTTTCAAGATGTGTACGATGCCGATGCTGATGATGAATACCAAAATGAAAATATTTGTTTTGATATTATTGATTATGATGATGATGATGATCAACCTATACCAGATATAAATCCAAATATCAATACTTTGACAACTAATACTACTACTACTACTACTACAACAACAACTACTACTTACAATAGAAATAAAAGACCAGAAACTACCACCTCATCTGACCATGTTCAACGGTCCCCAAATAGATTGACACATGTCGATTCATCATCTTCTATGGTCGATGATGTTGTTTTGGCAAACACCTTATCTCTATACAAGGTTGCGAGGTTAACATGGAAGAAAAACCATAACATCAATGTTAAATATCATGTTGGTCAGCCTGTGAAAGCTCTTAGCCAATTCAATAACGAATTTAAATTTTCGTTTTGGCCTGCTGTTGTTGTTGGTTATAAATTATCCACAACCTATAATGAAATTGAATATTTGTTGAAATTCGAGTAAGTGTTATGCTATATATATATATATATATATATATTATCCACATATGTTATTATAATAAACTATTTATTTATAAAATAGTCTATTAATTATAGAAACTAACCAAATATATACATACAGTCAAGTATTGGATTTTGTTGAGTATCAATGTACTCTAAATAATAATATTATTCCCTATATTAAAGATGAAGAGGTGGAATGGGTGGATAAACAAAAAATTAATACATTGATCAGTGGTGAGAAATTATTGGTGAAAATTGAATCATTGTGTGGTGATAGAGGTCAAATGGTTAAACATAAACAAAAACATAATTTTTATTGGTATAGAGTATGTTTTGAAAAGATTGATCCACGTGATAATAAAAAAATAATTATAAAACTTACTGACTTTCCATTCAACAATGAAGGTAATAATGTTGAGCATTTTTTCAGATTGCGTCGAAATAATACAATTTTATTAGATTGACTAATTTAATTAACACCTCTAAAAAATAATAAATAAATAAAACGGGCACAAAATATATATTATAAAGTAACAAATAAAGTAAACAAATAAAATTATCAAATAGGTAATAAATATATATTATAATGTAGTTTATTTGAGGTGAATGATATGAAAAATAAAATTTTGAAAAAAAAAATTGAAATAATTTAAAAAAAAAAAAAAAATTTGCGCAGCTACCCCCACCCACACTTTCAAAAATTACTTCAGAAAAACACACAGCAGGGGGTAGAAGAAATGTTGTAGTGAATTTAATTTAATTTTTACGAACTTCGTTTTGAGAACATTATTTCATTATTTTGTGTCTTGAGTTACTATTTCTTTTAATAAAACTAGTTCAACTCTAACACCTTCCCCTCCCCTCTGAAGGAGATTATGGGCTTTAGAATCTACTTGGTGGTTTACTGGTTCTACCACTCTTTGTGACTTTACTTTTAACAACTTCCGATTCTCCTCCTTTATTATTAACTCTTTTCCTTCCAGCTTTGGATTTATTGAAATTCTCTGGAATCTCTGGATCTTGAAAGTTGCTCTCTGATCTGTCGGATAAAGAGATATTGGAGGTTTCAGGATGAACAATTGACTCAAGATTTTCTTGTTGTCTGCTCTCCCTCCCTTGTTTTGAGTTCAATTTTTCATTTTGAACTTCCCAATATTCTTTTATCAACTCATCACAGTTGGCATCTTCCTCTTTGACCCATTCAGGTTCTGGATAACCAACAAACTTGGCTAGATAACGTCTATGTTTTCTATCGTAGTTAATAATTTTTTCTACTTCATAGGTGGACTCTTCAGTCTCTTCTGCGTCAGGCATTGATATTTCATTTCTAATCCAATCATCATCTTCAAATAGTTGTACTAATTGGTCAACGTTGAACACATTGTGTTTTCTAGGATAACTAATTAGATCTAGAGTTACATTGTTTCCATTTACTTCAATGATTTTAAATGGACCACAATTTTTTGATTCTAGTTTTTTAGAAATAATATCTTTTGAAAGACCAGTTTCAAAGTATTTTCTTTTTACAAACACTTTGTCACCTATTTTGTAGTCGGGTGCTTTACCACGATTTTTATTATAATATTTTTGTGAGGTTATTTGAGCATCAAGAATATTATCACGTATGATTTTTTTGATACTACTCAACGGAATCTTAGTTCTTGTTAAAGTATTAAAATGACTCACTGGAGTTGGTGGATTGAAACCATAAACTGCTTGGAAAGGTGACATTTTCGTTACCTTACTAATAGATGAATTCATTGCAAATTCTGCTAACGCAGTAAGATCGGCCCATCCTTCTCCGTATGTGCTCGACATCTTTGTTAGGATTGCAACGAATTCTTGAATTTTTCTTTCAGTTTGGCCATCCCCTTTCGCTCTATGTGCAACTGTCATTTTTAATTTCGAATCCATAGTTTCAGCCCAAAGTCTCCAAATTTCTGATATGAATTTTGGGTCTCTGTCTGATACAATGGTCCTTGGATAACCATGTAATCTGAAAACATGATTCAACATGAGTTGTGCTGTATGTTCAGCATTGATGGTTTTAGCACATGGGATTGCATGAATCATTTTAGATAATCTACATACTATCATGCAGCATTGATCTACTTCAACTTGGAATCCATTCATTGCCATTTTAGATTTGGGCATGGAGACGAAATCCATTGATATGTCCCTCCAAACCTCATAGGGTATTTCTAAACTTTGAAGTAACCCAGTTTCCTTTCTATTGATATTCAATTGGCATACTGCACAAGATTTGATATATCTTTTAATTATAGAATACATATCTCTAAAATAGTAATCATGTCTAATGTTATTATACACGACTTCGAATGACTTATGACCACTATATTTGGCGTCATGATATTCTCTTACTATTTTATCTATAGTTTCTTTTTCTATAATTATTAATTTTCTTATACCATCTTCTACAAGATAATATATATCATTGGTTCCTTCGATGCAGAGATTTTGATTATTTTTCATCTCTTTTAGCCATTCCGAACCTTCTTGTTCTTCTTTAATCTTCTCTAAAAATGAGGCATCCCATTGGAATGAGTCATATTTACGAGATAAGAAATCAGCTACACCATTTTTATTACCACTAATATGTATTAATTTTGCATTAAACTCTTCTAAATATTTTATATAGTTTATTTGTCTATTCGACAATAGCTGTTCGCTCGTCTTATTAATAACATATAGTAGGTTTTGGTGGTCAGTATAAATTGTCACTCTTTTTCCCATTAATAAATATTGGAATTTTTTGAGTGAATCAACTATCGAAAGGAATTCTCTATCACCAATACTGTATCTTTTCTGAGTTTCGGATAGTTTTCTACTATGAAACCATATTGGTCTGAGTCTACTTTCTTGTATTTGATATAGTACACCTGACAAAGCTAGGTCACTAACATCACAATATAGATGGTATCCACCATTAAATATATTATCCGGATCTTTAACTGGTAATCCGTGTGGTTCCTCAAGTAATTCCATGTCAACAGGATCATCGTTCTTTTCGATTGGGATAGCAACAATATTGTCACCTTTAAACTCTTCCTTTAATGCAATGAATTCTTCTATTGCTTTATCGGATAGTTTCCCCCCCTTGACCTTTGATTCAGCTGATATGAATGCAGTTTTCTCTGCATACTTGGGAATAACTCTTCTGAAGAATCCAAACAAACCTAAAGCAGATTCAGCCTCTTTTGCTGGTTTTATTTCCATACCTGTTTTAATCAGAATATTGTGAATAATTTTATTCCTTCTAGATTTCTTTAATTGATCAGAAATTTCTGGAAGTTTCTCAACTATCACATCTTCAAACTCTTCGCTGATAAAATTAGTTATTATTTCAATCTCTTCCTCAGAAGGATTTGTTTTTACTAATATATCACAAATTGTTGATGGAAGATTTTCGACAATTTCTATTACTTTATCTTTTATGTCTTCATCTTCTTCGAATTTAGAGTTAATGTATTCTTCCTCTTCGGTATTCAAATTACACTTATACTCTTTTGATTTTTGGTATGTTATTCTATACCTTCTATTGTTAAGGATGAGTAATTGTTTTTGTTGATCAATGATTGATTCTTTTAAAATATCATTACCAATTAAAACATCAACTACTTCGACATCAGTTACAATAAATTTATATACGTCATCTCCTAACTGTATATTAACATCTTGCACATTTGATTCTTTAATACTAAGTAGTGGAAATTCAACAATATCTTTACTGTTGTGAATCATTGATTTCATCTCCTCAGTTAATAATTTTCTATTAATTAAACTGATATTACTACCTGTATCCAAGATCACTTTTATGGTTTCATTTACCTTCTTTGGATCTAATATCAAACGTGGTTTGTTCATGTTATTTTTGTTCTCTATCATAATACCTTTTACAATAGGAATCATTATATCTTTATTACCAATGGATGAATTAGCAACCATTGTAATTAAAGGTTTTTTATTTTCGTTAAATCTAATTTCATAAATTTCTTTAACCTTTTCTTCCCCTTTTCTCTTTATGGAATCAAAGTTGAAATTAGTTTCTTTTAATTGATTAAATAAATTAACAATATAATTTTTATTATTATCTTTAATTTTATTATCAATTTCTTTATTTATTATTTTTATGGGTTTCTCTATCTTCATCTTTGAAGGAATTTCAATCTCTTCATTGTGTTTTAGTTTAACCTCATATACCTTTTGAAGGAACTTCTTTATTTTATTCTGTCCTTTATTAGGATCATCATTCTCACTTTCATTGTTTGAATGTTTTAAATTAAAATAAATGTCTTCAAGTTTTTTTAATGAGTCATGATCATCTAATTGATCATGATCTTCTATGTGATGATAGTTTGGAAAAAAATATTTTTTATTTATTTTATTATTATTATTTTCTACACCATCATCGGCTTGGCATCATTTGGTCATTCTTTTGAATGGACTTTGACTCTTGTCGATTTGAACCTTTTCATTACTCGACTGAGCTCTACATTCTTTAACTAAATGATTTCTTCCACAATTGAGACATACATTATTATTACTTCTAAACAACAAAATGTTGTCATTGATTGTTGTAAGATTAACATTTGGACCACAACCACTACCCTTTTTTCTAATGCCTTCTAGCATCGCCTTTCTCTCGGCTGGTTGGATTGGTTTTGGGCTTTGTAGCCTTGCATTACCTGGACTTGTGATATTTTCTTCACGTTGTCTCTTACCAGTAAAGCTTTTTAATCTTATTTCATTATTGAAAATGAAGTCAGATATTTTGCTACGCGAAGCGTCGATACACTTTTCATTGGAGATTAGTGCTCTAACTTCAGAGGCGAATTGTGGATGAACTGAAGCAATCAGCATCTCTTTGCAGATTTTGACCTTGTTCTCACAGTCCTTATTAAATTTCTCCTCTACTGTTTTACCATTGTAGTGAGGTGGACTGTAGATATTAATAAAGTTGTACACTCTATCAAGGTTCTTATCAGTCTCAAATGAACTGTTAATCTTTTGGGAGTTAGTGACGGCTTCAACCAGATCCATGATAATGACTGGGAGGTCACTCGCTCTCTCGGCCTCTTTGTGTGCCTTGTGCACTCTTCTTAATATACTTTTTAACTCTTCACCCTCCACCTCTTTGTCGTAGCAATCTAGGTGTGGTGCGGTTTTGTCATTGGCACAACCATTTCTCAAAAATTCGCTAAGATTAGGCTTTATATTAAATAATGGGCAGAAATCTACAAATCTTTGATATTGTATCTCTCCATTGGCTGCGGTTTTAACACTTTCAACCGTCTTACTATCCATTATTCTTCTGGAGTTATCTTTAAACTTCTCCATTTCATTAGCCTTCTCCGCCAATTTTCTCTCGAGGTCTTTCACCATCTTGGCTAGTTGACTAACAGTGATAGCATCTGATGCTTCACTATCCGAATGAGTTTGGAATAACTCCGGATTCTCTACTATTCGAGAGTTATCAACTATTTTTGTAGGTGATGTTGTTGTTGTTGTTGTGTTCTTTGAATTGTTTGCTTTTTTTGACATATTTTTTATAATAGTAAAATTAATTTAAAGACTAAAATTATTAATTAATATTTTATCTTAATTATTTTATTATTATTTTTTTTTTCAAAAGAATTAACATTTTATAACAACACTATACAACAATTAATAGGCTATCACATTTAAAGAATTTTTATTCATTGAGCAGATATATCCTTACATATTTATTTTTATTTTCTTTTTTTCAAAAAAATAAAAATAAATACATAGTCTCTTGCATCAATCTTTTTATTTTTCTTAATGCTGCACTATTGATATCACCAACTACCTATTATTCATCTTTTGTGAATATAGATATTGATGTATCTTTCCCTCTTTATAACTTTTTATCTCTCTTGTCAGAAAAAAAAAAAAATAAAAAAGTGTTGGGGTTTCCCCTCGTTTACTAACTATATAACTACTAATGCTGTACCTGTATATCCACTAACTATCTCTATAATATAATCATACAATCTACATCCTAATTTCTATCTAATTTTATTTATATAATTAAAACAAATAAATATAAAAATTCTTACAATAAAGGTAAAGTTTCAGTGTGGGAAAAAACTAGCGTAATGATTTATTTTAAAAAATTATAAAAACATCTTCGATTTTTTCGAAGAGAAAAAAATAACAAAATTTCGACAATTGTAAAAATTTAATTTAATTTTTACGAACTTCGTTTTGAGAACATTATTTCATTATTTTGTGTCTTGAGTTACTATTTCTTTTAATAAAATTAGTTAAACTCTAACAATTTTCTTATCACTGATTGTGAATATACTTTAGTATGAATACCAAAATCTAAACAATGATCATTCCATTTTCCATAGGGTATCATTTTGTCATATTTACTTCCAACTACAGTATCTAATGATAAGTCTAATTAAAAAAAAAAAAATTAATAATTATTAAATAAAAAAAAATAAAAAAAATAAAATAATACCTTTTCTACTTGTTGAGTTTATTAAATCTTCATATCCTTTAATTTTATTTTTTGATTCTACATCTTTACAACGTAAACATCCTTCCTTTTGAGCATCATTATTTTTATGATGTTGTATTTTATAATGTTCACTAATATTTTTTTTTAAAAGAACTTTTTTACATCCTTCATGATCACAAAAAACATGATTAGCGTCCAAAGTATTATTTATTAAATTATCCAAAGTTTGTTTATTGTTAATAATATAAACTAAATAATAATAATGCTTTCTATCTAAATGTTTTTGAATACCACGAATTGATTGATATGACACTATTTGTGAATTGATGTTTGTTTGATTCCCACTACACAACCTGCATTTGAAAACTTCATCTACATTTAATATAAAATTGTTTTTTATGTTTGAAGGAATTTTGATGGAGTTTTCTGGTATAACTATATCTTGAGGTTCGGTTGTTGGTTCAATTATGGGTTGTGTTAATTGATTATTCACTGCTTCTGAATTTTGTGATTCAACTTCTGTATCATCTTCAATTTCATTTTGTGGTTGGTTGTTATTGGAATTATAATAATTTGTTATGTTGATGATGTTGTTGTATTGGAAGGTAGTGTTGAAATTCGTGTTGGTGTTGAAGTTGGTGTTGGTGTTGATGTAAGTGTTGGTGTTGGTGTTGGTGTTGGTGTTGGTGTTGGTGTTGGTGTTGGTGTTGGTGTTGGTGTTGGTGTTGGTGTTGGTGTTGGTGTTGGTGTTGGTGTTGGTGGTGGTGGTGGTGGTGGTGGTGGTATTGAAGTTGGTGTTGGTGTTGGTGTTGGTGTTGGTGTTGGTGTTGGTGTTGGTGTTGAAGTTGGTGTTGGTGTTGGTGTTGGTGTTGAAGTTGGTGTTGGTGTTGGTATTGGTGGTGGTGGTGGTGGTGGTGTTGGTATTGGTATTGGTGTTGGTGTTGGTGGTGGTGGTGGTGGTGGTGGTGGTATTGGTGTTGGTGTTGGTGTTGGTATTGGTGTTGGTGTTGGTGTTGGTGGTGTTGGTGTTGGTGTTGGTGTTGGTGTTGGTGTTGGTGGTGTTGGTGTTGGTGTTGGTGTTGGTGTTGGTGTTGGTGTTGGTGTTGGTATTGGTGTTGGTGTTGGTGTTGGTGGTGTTGGTGTTGGTGTTGGTGTTGGTGTTGGTGTTGGTGTTGGTGTTGAAGTTGGTGTTGGTGTTGGTATTGGTATTGGTGCTGGTATTGGTATTGGTATTGGTATTGGTATTGGTATTGATATTGGTATTGTACATTCTCTTTTATTGAACATTTTTGTTTTTGTATGTCAATTTCTATCAGATATTTTATACATTCAATAAATATAAATATATAAAAAAACTGCATCGAAAAAAACACACAAAAAAAAAAATATTAAATAAAAAAAAATAAAAAACGAATGAAAATTTGTAAAATAATTGAGATTTTTTTAATTATTATTCAAATATTTAAATATATATAATTAAATGGGTTATTGTTCTGTGGTGATCAAAAAAAGAATTTGGAAAAAAAATTTAAAAAAAAAAAATTTAAAAAAAAAAAATTAAAAAAAATTAAAAAAATACATTACTATAATAGAGATTATGTTACCTTTTAAATAAAATTGAATGACAAATAAGTAAAATAAAAATTAAAAC
The DNA here is from genome assembly GCA_036169595.1 of Dictyostelium firmibasis. NCBI lineage: Eukaryota > Evosea > Eumycetozoa > Dictyosteliales > Dictyosteliaceae > Dictyostelium > Dictyostelium firmibasis. The sequence goes on along the minus strand of CM069765.1, from coordinate 4,828,170 downwards.
CTTTATTTTTTTAATTATAAAAAAAAACCACACATTCCCAAAAAAAAAAAAAAAACTATGATATAATTATAGTTTTTAATAAACTTTTTTATATTTTAATATTATTAAAAAATATATATTGTATTTAATATATATATTAACACACACTTACCCCGTACGGTTTTCAGAAGTTGTGTCAGGTAGTATCTGTTAATTCCTGCTTCATGAACGTGGTGATTTTTGAATGTGGTGTGTGTTTAGGAAAATTCCAAAAAATAAAAATAATATTTTTTTATTTTTTATTTTTATTTTTACTTTTTTTACCACATACACAATTTTTTTCATTCATTAATTAAGTTTATAGTAATTTTAGATTTCAATTATAATATGGTTCAATTTTAAGGAAATTTCGGAGGGGCTAAAAAACCTCCAGAAAATTCATTTGAATTTCTCTGAAAATTATCTTAAATATTTGGGAATAATCAAATAAATAAATGTAATTCATAAATTTAAATATATATATTTAATATAAATTAAAAATTTAATTCATTAAATTATATTTTATATTAAATATATATATTTATATTATGAATACATTTATTTATTTGATTATTCCCAAATATTTAAGATAATTTTTAAATTTTTAAAAATTTCGCGCAAAATGTGGTGTGGGGTGTGTTAAAATTTCCCGCGCAAATAAGTGCGCCAAAAAGTGGAGGAAAAATAAAATTTTTTTTTTTTTTTTTTGTTGAAATTTTTACAGACGAATGCATTTCATTATAAATACCACACAGAAACTTTTACAATTTGATTTATTGAATTCCGACTAGGGAGGGTGGGTTGGGGCTAATATAAATATATATATTTAATATAAAATATAATTTAATGAATTAAATTTTTAATTTATATTATCATATATATATTTATATTATGAAAGTTTGACTACAGTATTTAAGAAACCACCAGATTTTTCACCAATAATTCTTTTATCATAGAAGGTATCTATTGTTTCATTTGATTTCCAACGACCCATCTTCTTGACGACATGAAATGGTACATTGTTAGACAATAACAGAGAGGCCATAGCGGAACGAGTAGAGTGAGATTTGAACTTTGTAATGTCAATACCTGATTTAGAGAGGTATGATTTGACAATAGAATTAATATTATCTATTGATATTGGATCACCATTTGATAAAATAAAAACAGAGCTACCAGATTTTGTAGTTCTTTTAGGTTCAGCACTTTTGAGATATCTTCTAAGATGAAGTACTGGACAAATACTTGGATTAGAGTCATCTAATGACGTTAATTCAATTACTGAAATATTAGCAGTATTATTCTTTGAATTTCTTTGTTCTTTTGCATTAATAACTGGTCCTTTGATATAGTGTTCATCAATGTGTAAATCGTTGAAAGACCATTTAATTAAATCTGATGATCTTGCTAAACTAAACATTTTACATAATACAATTGTTTTGTGTAAAAGAGATATGTATGTAAACTTTGGATACAATTTAATTGTTGATAAGTATTTGAACACTTGATTTGCATCCCAAATTTCGTTATATTTTGTGTTTGTTGGACGCAATTTATGGATACCAGTCATAAATCTTGTAATGAATGGGTCATTAACAATTTCAGATTGATTCTTTAGAATTAATAATTGATTTAACATTGAACGATGGCTGTTGATTGTTGAATATGCTAATGGAGGTTGTAACTTGAATAGATATGTAAGATAATCCATGAAAACTACCAATGTTATGTTTGAAGGTTTGAGATTGTTTTTCGAACAGAAATTGAAAAATTTTGAATAATTTGAATCATAAACCTTGAGTGTAGAAGGTTGCCAAGAGTTCATAAACAAGGTAGATGTACTTGACTTTTGAGTTCCAATTATAGATTTTACATAAGATTGGAAAGTTGAATAATCCCCAACTTCCTTGTAGAGCATTCATTTTCATTGTTGAGTAGTTGATTGTTTGATGATTCAGATGAGATGCAAACAGATCCATTTGAATTTGACCGAATTGGAGTTGAATTCGATTGAACACTTCTTTTTTGAGTTGCCAATTGTAACTCTTGATCGGCTTGGATGATTTGTTATTCATCTCTGATAGACGACTGAGGTGATCGGCTTTGACATTGAAGAATCCTGGAATGTGTTCCCCGATCAGATTGATTTTCTTCTTGAGACATTGTTTCCAAAGTTGTTCGAAGAGAATCGACACTGCAAATTATCTTCTCCCCCTGCCGTGGGTTTTTACAAGTGTTAAGTGGGGTCTCATAAAAATTTAATATGTAAAAATTAACTTTGAAAAAAAAAAAAAGTTTCTCATATAAAAATTGTGGGAAGATTTCGACATATACCACCTGAAATCTTCGCAACCTGCCGTCTCCTAAAAATTCAAATAAAAGTGTATTTTTCAACCGATTCAGTCCGTGTAAAGATTTATCACAAACTGAATCGGTTAATAATTAATTTTTATTTATATTTTTTTTTAAAATTAAAATTTTTTTTTTTTTTTTTTGTTGGTTATTTTTTTTTTTTTTTTTTTTTTGTGATTTTTTTTTTTTTTGTAATATTATTGTTATTATTTTAATGAAAATGAAAATAAATTATTTAATTTTTTTAATTATATTGTTGAATTATTATTGCTCTGTTGGAAATAGTAGTAGTAGTAGTGGTGGTGGTGGTGGATTAAATAATTTATTGATTGCTGCTGATGAGGATGATGATGTTCCAACCAATTCTCAACCAAGTTTGAATAGTACTCAGCCAAGCAATGTTGAGTTTGAACCTGAAATTTCATACACAGCTACACCACGTTTGTCCAATGTGGTTGGTGTAAATGTACCTGTAAATCAACATCCAATATCTAACCAAATACCAAACTGGTATACTTGCAGACACGACCCTTGCAACAGCAGATTTTCAGACACTGGATACAGGAATAAACATGAAAAACGTTTGGAATTGCACCAAAACAGATGTACGCCCAATTGTCATGTGTGTTATTATTTCAACCAACCAATTAATTTTAAAAAACCATATATTGTACCATCTGAATTAAGAAACAATCAAGTTCAGAGAAGTGAAGAAGAAATAATAATGGGATTTATAAGAGATGGTGAACTTCAAATTCAAAGGGAAATTGAATTTCAAAATCAAAGACGAGAGGAGGAATATGTTGAAGAAGAGGCTGAAGTAACAGAGGTACAAATCAAAAAATGTATTCACTGGAATTGTAATGCTAGTCTGACTATATCAAATTGGCAAAGACATATCAAATTGGTGAGACACACACATGGTGATTTGCAAATTGAGGAACATGAGCGTTGTCCAGGATGTAACAAAGCGGCAAATTTGGTTGTAAATGCAAACAACAGAGATATCTCAAATAATTTGAGTAGAATTAGTACTGATCATCTTTCAATCAAGACGGTGGCTTGTATGAAACTCATACATGGTATTGTTGATTCTAAATGGAAAAATTTTCAAAACACCATGAAATTATCTAGTGATTTCACATTATATCACATTAAAAAAGAATGTAGAAAAGGTAATATATTGATTAGTAATTGGTTTTTTCTTCTTTTTTTTGTATTTATATTAACTAAACTTACATATACAAAAATGTAATAGAATTAGAAGAGCTAATAGAAGCATCTATTTCAACCAATAGGGGTAGATACATTTCAATTAGAAAGTTGTTGAACATGTTGATTGAAAATGAAAATCCACCACAAAATTTTTTAATTCATATGGGCATAGACGGCGCAGGAATGACCAATAATGGGACTGTGAAACAAGTAATTGGTACAATGCAAGGTGTGCATTCACAAAAATTGGTAGCTAAAAGTAAATCACCATATGACGCTTATCAATTTTTAATATACCAAGGAGATGAAGATGTTTTAACTTTGAAAGAAGAGTTGGCTCCATTGATTAAAACCTTAAACTACATGGTTAAAAATAATGATTTACAAAACGTTTTCAATGGATTTAGACACACATTCAAAAGAATAGTGTACAATGTTGATTTAGTTTTAGTATTGGATTTGGCTTGTTTGATAAATATTCTGGGATTGTATACTGTTTGGAAAAGACAGAGTACATACCGATGCCCTTGGTGTGAGATTACAAAAGATGAGATGAATCGATTCCATAAAAGACCATTTAGAGACATCTATAATATGCACAAACATGCTCCTGTTGGAGCATCTGCATCAACTACCAAAAGATGTAAAGGGCAAAGATCCTCACCCATTCTACCAATTCCATTGGATCAAATTGTACCAGATTTTTTACATATGGTACAAGCCGTGATAAAACAATTTTTTAAATTGATTGTTGATGAAGAAATCGTTAATCTACCTGATCCAACACACATCACCAGAAAGTCAAAGTATAGAAGAGAGTTGGAACATTTTCTTAAAGAAGAGTGTGGAATTAAACTATTTAAACCATCTGATGGATCATTTGCTGACCTCCCAACAAATTTCAGAAACTCTAGAATTAAATATAATGAGTTAATTATGATTTTATTCAAGTATGAAAAGTTGGTAGCAATTGTAAATAAATACTCTTTAAATCCTAATAAACATAAAGTAAGTAAAAAAAATTTAATAATGGAGAACCATAATAAATAAATTAACTAAAAATAGTAATAAATAAAAAAAAATAAAAATAAAAATAATAAATAATAAATAGTAATAATAATAAATAATAAATAATAATAATAATAATAATAAATAATAAATAAATAATAAATAATAAATAATAAATAATAAATAATAAATAATAAATAATAAATAATAAATAATAAATAATAAATAATAAATAATAAATAATAAATAATAAATAATAATAATAATAATAATAATAATAATAATAATAATAATAATAATAATAATAATAATAATAATAATAATAATAATAATAATAATAATAATAATAATATACATATTTTATAAATTAATACTTACAAATAATAAATACAAAACCAGGTATCAAAATTGTGGAAAATGATGTATGCATTAATTAGTTTGATGTCTAGTGTGACAGCATGTTCTGAGTCTAAATGGTTGGAATATGCATCAGTATTTGGTAATTTAGCTTTGGAAATTTATGATATTAACTGGACCACCAAAGAAGTAATTTCTACATACTTACACATACTTATTTGTCATACTGGCTATTTCATTGAAAAGTATGGAAAAATGGGTATTTGTATCGAAGCACTGGCAAACTTTGCAACAGAAGGAGAGCACTTCTTAAATAAAATAATATATACCCGGAGTACGAATAAAACCAAATATAGAGTTGGTGGAGATAATGAAGATGCTTGTTTACAACAAATTACCAAATCTAATTATATAACAAAGGTAACTCATACGGTTGACGAGTACAAAAGTATGCTAACACCATCATCAAGAAATACTTCATACTCTGCTGACAAACTGAATCATAATATGTTTGACTACAGAGATTTGTTTGGATCTGGTATTGGTGAATATAGTTTAAATATAGTTGCTGCTGTTGACCAATATGATGAAGGTGACGAACTTGATTTAGGTTTTCAAGATGTGTACGATGCCGATGCTGATGATGAATACCAAAATGAAAATATTTGTTTTGATATTATTGATTATGATGATGATGATGACCAACCTATACCAGATATAAATCCAAATATCAATACTTTGACAACTAATACTACTACTACTACTACTACTACAACAACAACTACTACTTACAATAGAAATAAAAGACCAGAAACTACCACCTCATCTGACCATGTTCAACGGTCCCCAAATAGATTGACACATGTCGATTCATCATCTTCTATGGTCGATGATGTTGTTTTGGCAAACACCTTATCTCTATACAAGGTTGCGAGGTTAACATGGAAGAAAAACTATAACATCAATGTTAAATATCATGTTGGTCAGCCTGTGAAAGCTCTTAGCCAATTCAATAACGAATTTAAATTTTCGTTTTGGCCTGCTGTTGTTGTTGGTTATAAATTATCCACAACCTATAATGAAATTGAATATTTGTTGAAATTCGAGTAAGTGTTATGCTATATATATATATTATCCACATATGTTATTATAATAAACTATTTATTTATAAAATAGTCTATTAATTATAGAAACTAACCAAATATATACATACAGTCAAGTATTGGATTTTGTTGAGTATCAATGTACTCTAAATAATAATATTATTCCCTATATTAAAGATGAAGAGGTGGAATGGGTGGATAAACAAAAAATTAATACATTGATCAGTGGTGAGAAATTATTGGTGAAAATTGAATCATTGTGTGGTGATAGAGGTCAAATGGTTAAACATAAACAAAAACATAATTTTTATTGGTATAGAGTATGTTTTGAAAAGATTGATCCACGTGATAATAAAAAAATAATTATAAAACTTACTGACTTTCCATTCAACAATGAAGGTAATAATGTTGAGCATTTTTTCAGATTGCGTCGAAATAATACAATTTTATTAGATTGACTAATTTAATTAACACCTCTAAAAAATAATAAATAAATAAAACGGGCACAAAATATATATTATAAAGTAACAAATAAAGTAAACAAATAAAATTATCAAATAGGCAATAAATATATATTAAAATGTAGTTTATTTGAGGTGAATGATATGAAAAATAAAATTTTGAAAAAAAAAAATTGAAATAATTTAAAAAAAAAAAAAAATTTGCGCAGCTACCCCCACCCACACTTTCAAAAATTACTTCAGAAAAACACACAGCAGGGGGTAGAAGAAATGTTGTAGTGGATAGGTTCTGGATTTGACCACCTTGACGGTTGATATACGATAGGGTTGTTGTGTTGTCGGTTTGAACTTTTAGATTGCAGCTCTTTAACTTTCGACAAAGTTTTTGAAATGCCATTAATAGTGCAAGCATTTCTCGACGATTCGATGACATGTTTGATTGATCGGTTGACCATTGGAAAGACCAAGTTTGTATGAGCTTGTTTCCTTTCTTTAGAGTTGCACCTGCACCTGATTCTGTTGCATCTGTTGTTAACACATAATCGTAACTTGGAAAAAGACTTATTTCTTTTCATTCCATTGGTTTAAGAGTTTTAACCAATTTGATATTTCTATCTTTACTTCTTGAGGGATTGTAAATGATTGATCCCAATTTCCATTTGCGATAATTAAACTTTGACAATGGAACTTGTTTGTTTGTCGAGTGTATATACGGAATGGTATTACTGCATCTTTCAATGCAATAAGCTTTCCTTTTAAACCAGCTAACTTTCTTAGAGAACATGAATCCAGTTTTAGAAAGTTTCTTATTTCTTTGATGACACTCTTTTTCTTTTTCTCCGGGACAAGCAATTTCATTGATATTGAATCGATTTCTAACCCGAGAAATGTTATTGTTTGAGTTGGTCGTAAAACACTTTTTTCTAGATTTAATTTGAATCCTAGTTTTAACAAAAGGTCCATTGTTTGGTTGAGGTTGAGAGTACATTCTTCTTTTGTTGAACCAACAATTAGAAGATCGTCCAAGTAAGCGATTACTGATACATTGATTTCTCTTAATCTTTGGAGTACTGGTCTCATTAACATTGTGAAGACTCGAGGAGCTGTTGATAATCCGAATGGCATCGTTTTCCAACGATAATGAATTCCTTTCCAAACGAACCGAAATAGGTCTCTGAATCTTTCGTCCACTAAGATATGAAGATAAGCTTTCTTGATATCTAGTTTTACCATGTAATAACCTTGTTTCAACATTGATGAGAGATTTTTTATTCCTTCCATCTTGAATGATTGATTGCTGATGAACTTGTTTAATCTTTTTAAATCTAGTACTGGACGAAATAAATTCGTTCCAGCTTTTGGAACCGTAAACACGTTGGAGTAAAAAACGAGTTTTGAATAACGGTTTGGAAGTACTTGCTCTATAGCATCGTCTAGTAGCAATTCTTGTACTTCGTTTGTGATGCAATCCGTTTTCGGACCATCTGACATCGAGATTGGAATTGGGTTCAGCATCGATTTGAAGTTTGGAAGTAGATGAATCTTTAGACCATTCACTACTTCTTGACAAAAGTTTGTAAGATCCAATTCTTTCCAAACTTGTTTGAAGTGGACAAGACGTCCACCTACCGGTAAGTTTACTTCTTGTTCTTCGGAAAACGGTAGTTGTTGTTGGAACCGTTTCCAGACTTGGTATTGTTGCTACCTGCTGCAACAGTACTTTGGGATCCATTGAAGTTGTTGGATCGGCCATTACTCCCACTATTGGATTTACTATTACTACTGTTTCCATTAGTGTTATTACCACTTGAGTTGTTATTATTGTTGTTATTGTTGTTATTATTAAACGATTTCTTAAATCTTGATTTTGATTGATAACTACTTTTTGATAATGATTGTTTTGTTTCATTATTCTTTCTGATTACCTTTGATAACTTTCTTATACGTTCAGTTTCAGTTTCATCAAATAATTTTGGAGTATCCTTTATCTTGATTGGTTGAACGACTTCAGAACCATATATTTCTTTTGATATGTTGTTACGACGAACACGACTTAATGATGCTTGTGCATTAATAGTTAAAAGAATAGTAGAATCAGCTAAATAACTTAATAGTTCAGTATCGACTTCAGAATTATCAGTAGATGATAACATGTTTGATATCAAGAGGATAGGTTTCAATATATCATTGATTCTTTTTTCGACAATGAATAGATCAGAATCATAATTCTTGAGATGAGATGAGGCAGTAATACCATCTGGAGTACCGAATGGAGCAACATTAACTTGAAAATTTGATGGAAAGCAAAAAGTTTTTTTATATTATCATATATATATTTAAATTTATGAATACATTTATTTATTTGATTATTCCCAAATATTTAAGATAATTTTCAGAGAAATTCAAATGAATTTTCTGGAGTTTTTTAGCTCGAAAAAATTATTGAAAAAATGAAAAATTTCGAGTTTGAAAAAAGTTGCCACGTGTCACGCACCTATTTTTTTTGAGTTTTGCGAAATTTTTCAGAAAGTAAAAACAGTATAAATAGTGGCACTAAATATTGAAAACAATTTGATTTATTTTATTTGGGAATTCCTCCTATATATATTTAAGATACACACACATAATTTATACAAATAATTAAAAAAAAAAAAAAAAAAAAAAAAAAAATTCTTTTATTAATTTAATACCTTTTCTCTATCTCTATAAAAATAATTTTAGATATCAATAAAATAATGTCTACCACCGATAATAATAACCACGCTAGTAGCTCTACCGAAAATAATTCTAATTCTTATGAAACTAGAATGAAATCACTTGAGGATCAAATCTCCAATCTCTCATTAGCTTTTACCAGATATATGAAAGAGCCAATCAGAGAGTCGTACCGTAACTCTGATAATCAACGTTCTAATGATGAATCTGAAACTGAGAATGAACAAGGTGATGATGAATCTATCGATCCAGTCGATGTTCCAACTGATTATCAACTATCAGAATCATTGCTTGCTAACTACAAACATTTAATCAATAATCAAGGTTTGTTAGTTGAAGAAAAATGTATCCTTAAGAAGAACGAAATCGCTGATGTTAACAAAATCTTTTGCTTTCCATCTAACTTCCAAGTGAATGTAGCTCCATTCGGTACTCCAGAAGGTATATCTGCTTCATCGAATCTCAAGAACAATGATACTGACTTGTACATTGTCGAAAAGAGAATCAATGATATTTTGAAACCAATTCTTTTACTTTCAAGTATGATATCATCCGATAAAACTGATATCGATACCGAACTCTTAGGTTACTTAGCTGACTCGTCCATCCAATTAGTTGTTAGTGCTCAAGCAACATTAGCTCGTGTTCGTCGTAACAACATCTCAAAAGAGATCTACGGTTCCGAAGTGGTCCAACCAATTAAGATCAAAGACACTCCAAAGATGTTTGATGATACCGAATCTGAACGTGTAAGAAAGTTAGCAAAGTCAATCAGAAAGAACAATGAAGCCAAACAATCTTTGTTAAAAGTTAACAATCAATCAAAGACAAACTTTAAGAAATCAACCAACACAGGTGGTAATAACACTACTGGAAGTAGTAGTTCGAATAACAAGTCCAGTAGTGGGAGTAATGGCCGATCCAACAACTTCAATGGATCCCAAAGTAATGCTGCATCAGGTAGCAGCAATACCAAGTCTGGAAACGGTACCAATTATCGTTTTCAGAAGAACAAGAAGTAAACTTACCAGTAGGTGGACGTCTCGTCCACTTCAAACAAGTTTGGAAAGAATTGGGTCTTCCAAACTTTTGTCAAAAAGTAGTAAACGGATTAAAGGTTCCACTACTTCCAAACTTCAAACCGATGCTGAACCCAATTCCGATTTCAATTCCAGAGGGTCCGAAATCAGATTGCATCACAAACGAAGTACAAGATTTATTAAAAGACAACGCAATAGAACAGGTACTTCCAAACCGTCACTCCCAACTCGTTTTTTACTCCAACGTGTTTACGGTTCCAAAAGCTGGAACGAATTTACATCGTCCAGTACTAGATCTAAAGAGGTTAAACCTTTTTATCAAAAACCAATCATTCAAGATGGAAGGTCTAAAGAATCTGTCTTCAATGGTAAAGCAAGGTTACTACATGGTAAAACTCGATATCAAGAAAGCTTATCTCCATGTTTTAGTCGACGAAAGTTATCGAGACTTATTCCGATTCGTTTGGAAAGGAACTCATTACAGATGGAGAACAATGCCATTCGGGTTATCGTCAGCTCCTCGAATCTTTACAATGTTAATGAGACCAGTACTCCGAATGCTAAGAGATATCAACATTTCCGTAATCGCCTATTTAGACGATCTTCTAATCGTTGGTTCAACAAAAGAAGAATGTTTAAACAACCTCAACCAAACAATGAATCTGTTAGTCAAACTCGGATTCAAGTTAAATTTAGAAAAGAGTGTTCTCGAGCCAACTCAATCAATAACGTTTCTAGGATTACAAATCGATTCAATATCAATGAAGCTACTTGTTCCGAAAGAAAAGAAGAAGAGTATCATCAAAGATATAAGGAACTTTCTAAAACTCGAAACTTGTACTCTAAGAAAGTTAGCTGGTCTAAAAGGAAAACTGATTGCATTGAAAGATGCAGTAATACCTTTCCGTTTGTACACTCGTCAAACAAACAAGTTTCATTGTCAAAGTCTGAAACTAGCAAATGGAAATTGGGATCAATCATTTCCAATTTCTCAAGATGTCAAGAAGGAAATTTCAAATTGGTTAACTCTCTTAAACCAATGGAATGGAAAAGAAATAAGTCTGTTTCCAAGTTACGATTATGTTCTAACAACAGATGCTTCAGAATCAGGTGCAGGTGCAACTTTAATGAAAGACAACAAAGTCATCAAAACTTGGTCGTTCCAGTGGTCAGAAGTCCAATCAAACATGTCATCGAACCGTCGAGAAATGCTTGCTCTACTAATGGCATTTCAGACTCTATGTCGGAAGTTGAACAACTGCAATCTAAAGATTCAAACCGACAACACAACAACTCTCTCGTATGTCAATCGCCAAGGTGGTCAGATTCAAGATCTATCGACTCTCTTCGAACAGCTCTGGAAACAATGTCTCAAGAAGAAAATCAATCTGATCGGGGAACACATTCCAGGATTCTTCAATGTCAAAGCCGATCACCGTAGTCGTCTATCAGAGATGAATCACAAATTATCCAAGCCGATCAAGAGTTACAATTGGCAACTCAAGAAAGAAGTATTCAATCGAATTCAACTCCAATTCGGTCAAATTCAAATGGATCTGTTTGCTTCACACTTCAACCATCAAACAATCAATTACTCAACCATGAAAATGAATGCTCTACAACTCGATTGGAGTCAGTGGAATCAATGCCTAGCGTTCCCGCCTCCAATACTTTTGCCTTCTGTGATGGAGAAGATGAACTTATTGAGTTCGAAGATGGTTTCTATAATACTGATCTTCCCGATTTGGAGATCAGCAACTTGGTATCCGATGATTCAAGCTCAAGTTCCTCGTCATCATCGCCATCTGTTTCCTCAAGTACTGGGTACGTTCCAGGAAGTATTGACAAAAGAATCGATAGAGTCAATACCAATTCAAATTCAGCAACGATGGAAACTGGGGATTATTCGACTTTCCAATCTCATGTAAAGTCAATAATTAAAACAAGTAAATCGAGTACTTCGAATTTGTTTATGAACTCTTGGCAAGCGTCAACCTTAAAGGTCTATGATTCAAATTACTCAAAGTTCCATTTCTTTTGTATTTTGAATCGTTTGGATCCATCAAAGATTACTTTGGTAGTTTTTATGGACTATTTGACCTATTTATTCAAGCTACAACCTCCGTTGGCTTATTCAACAATTAACAGTCATCGTTCAATGCTCAACCAGTTGCTCATTCTTAGAAATCAATCTGAAATCGTTAATGATCCGTTCATATCAAGAATAATGACTGGTATTCACAAGTTACGTCCAAGTAACTCAAAGTATAATGAAATCTGGAATGCAAATCAAGTTTTCAAATACTTATCTACAATCAACGTTTATCCAAAGTTTACATACACTGTTCTTCTACATAAGACTTTTGTTCTTTGTAAAATGTTTGGTTTAGCAAGGTCATCTGACTTGGTCAAATGGTCTTACAAGAGTTTAATAATCACTGAACACTCAATTAAAGCTCCTGTTATCAATGCAAAAGAACAAAGAAATACAAAGAATGCTGATATTTCAATTCTAGAATTAACTTCACTAGATGAATCAAATGCAAGTATTTGTCCAGTTCTCCATCTTTCAAGATACCTCAAACACTCTGAGCAAAGAAGAACTGCTTCATCTGGTGATTCGGTATTCATTCTCCGTGATGGTAATCCAGTTTCAGTCGAATATATAAACTCTATAGTTTTATCAATACTTTCAAAATCAGGTATTGATATTACAAAGTTCAAATCTCACTCTACTCGTTCCGCTATGGCTTCTCTCTTGTTGTCCAACAATGTTCCATTCCATGTGGTCAAGAAACTCGGTCGTTGGAAATCAAATGATACAGTTGATAACTTTTATGACAAGAAAATCATTGGTGAAAAATCTGGTGGTTTCTTAAATAATGTAGTCCAACTTTCATAAATTTAAATATATATATGATAATATAAATTAAAAATTTAAATAATTAAATTATATTTTATATTAAATATATATATTTAAATTGGTCCCAGCCCGCCCTCCCTTAGTCGGAATTCCATATAAATCAAATTGTTTTCAATATTTAGTGCCACTATTTATACTGTTTTTACTTTCTGAAAAATTTCGCAAAACTCAAAAAAAATAGGTGCGTGACACGTGGCAACTTTTTTCAAACTCTAAATTTTTCATTTTTTCAATAATTTTTTCGAGCTAAAAAACTCCAGAAAATTCATTTGAATTTCTCTGAAAATTATCTTAAATATTTGGGAATAATCAAATAAATAAATGTATTCATAAATTTAAATATATATATTTAATATAAAATATAATTTAATTATTTAAATTTTTAAATTAAAATCAGAAATATCGTTCTTTTTGAGGATACATTGTTCTTCAACCAGTAAACCTTGATTGTTTAATAAATGTTTATATTCATTAAACAATGAATCAGATAATTGATATTCAGTTGGTATATCGACATCATTATTTGAATCATCATCATTATCTTGATTCTCTATATCTGAATTGTTATTATTCTCTTGATTTTTACTTATATTATTGTTAGATGTTATTGGTTCTTTAACGTATCTACTAAATGTTAATGTTAATTTATTTATTTGATCTTCAATTGATTTCATTCTAATATCCATTAAATTTGTGTTATTATCTGTAGAGGAACTGCCATAGCTTTGATCATTAGAGTTATTATTAACAGTGGTGTTCATTATTTTATTTAATTTAAAATATTGTATGAGTTAGTATAATATTAAATTAAAATATATAAAAATATTGTTATAAATTAATTATTTGTATAAAAATTGTGTGAATGTATCTTAAACATATAGGAGGAATTCCCAAATAAAATAAATCAAATTGTAAAAGTTTCTGTGGTATTTATAATGAAATGCATTCGTCTGTAAAAATTTCAACAAAAAAAAAAAAAAAAAATTTTATTTTTCCTCCACTTTTTGGCGCACTTATTTGCGCGGGAAATTTTAACACACCCCACACCACACTTTGCGCGAAATTTTTAAAAATTTAAAAATTATCTTAAATATTTGGGAATAATCAAATAAATAAATGTATTCATAATATAAATATATATATGATAATATAAAATATAATTTAATTATTTAAATTTTTAATTTCAAATTGGTTACCCTCCGGTTTTTAGTATTGATAAGTTCATATTAAAATGACCAATAATCTGGTGCATTCGATTTTATTTGTTATATAACCCGGGAAAAAATTAATTTAAAAATAAAAATAAAAAAAATTAAAATTTAAATTAAAAAAATATTTTTTTTATTTTTTTATTTTTTTAGATCTTGCGGAGTTTTGAAAAGCCTTATCAACAATCCAAAATAACCATGTCATAACAGAACAACAGGCCCTTTCATTATGATAAGGTATCTTCTTGGGTTATATGAGTGTTTTAGATGTTTTTAATCAATAACTATGAAAAAAAAGTAATAATGTCATTTTAAATGGTGATTTTTTTTTTTTTTTTTTTTTTTTTATGAGTAAAAATTTTTTTTTTTTTTTTTTTATATGTAAATTTTTATTATGTATTAATAATTATTCAAAAAAAAATTAAATAATAAAATATAAAAAAATATAATATAAATAGGAATTGTAAATGGTAAATATTAAAATAATTTTTTTTTTTTTTTTTTTTGCATGTAAATTTTTTTTATATTTTAAAAAAAAAAATAATAAATAGATAAAAAAATAAAAAAAAAAATATAAATTGATTTTGTATTTAAGACCTTAATATTAAAAAATATTAAAAAAAAAAAATTAAATGAGAAAATAAAAAAAAAAAAAAATATAAATAGAAATTGTAGATCGTAAAAATTCGAAATTGTTTTTTTATTTTTTTTTTTTTATTTTTTTTTATTTTTTAAATTTTAAATTAATATACGATCTACAATTTCTATTAATCTCAATATTATACAAAATAGGAAGTAGTCTAAGATGAAAGATTTCTACAAGATTCATAAAAATATATTCAAATATGGATAATAATAATAATATGGATAATAATAATATTAATAAAAATAATAATAGTTACAATAATATTATTACATGTGATACGGGTGCTAATGTCACCGATTCACCTTCAAGCCTTCAATTAAACAATAGTTTCAATCATGGGAATATTAATACAGAAAGTCAACCTTTAAATTCAAATTTTAGCACAAACAGTACTAAATTTAATAATAAAAGTAGTGGCGACAGTGACAATGACGGTTGTTATGAATTAACACCAACTCATACACCAACTCAAACACCAACCCATTCTCCAATCCATTCACCAAGCATTCACGAAGCTTCAAACCCACCATTATATATATATAACCACAATTATAATAATAATAATAATATTAACAATAATAATAATAATAATACTAGTAATAGTAGTAATGTTATTAATAATAA